>CM031236.1:566319404-566341711 GCA_018340775.1 Taxus wallichiana var. yunnanensis
ATGTATTTTTTTTCGAAGAATTTTTCTTTGTATATTTTTAAATGGGAATACTAATGTAATCATAATTTATCTTTGTCGATTGTAAGTGAAGTTATACTCAAGGTTGTATCTATGTTATAAAAATGTTAAACTAATCTTTTGTTATGTTAATTATTGGTTTATTTCCTTAACACCCAAAATGCTAGGTAGAATATCCTCTCATCAAAACTAACAAAATTAAAAGAACGAATTATAATGCCTATTGTCCTTCCTTCCCCCATTTGAGTCTTTTTCTAGGATATAAAACATTGATCGTGTTAATAAAATACTTTGACCTCATTAATCATCTCCTTGTTTCACACCTAAGACATCTTATTAAGGACTATTTCCTTGATATTTTATGAGGTGGTGCATATATGTTGTGAAACCTATCATATTGGCATGAGTGAAGTGATCATGCCTAGGTGTTGCAAGTATGACCATATCTTGAATAATTTTAACCCTCTTGTGCGTGATTTCCCTTGGTACCCTAGTGGGTGGCCAAAGCCTTGCAAGATAGTTGGTATTGTACATTCGATTGATCTCTTTTGAGATCTAAATTATGTGAGTAGAGACTATGTGTCAAATTACTAACATATTTACCAAAAAATTGAAATAGGTCCTTAGGAGGATTTTGTAATGCTTAAGATTATTTGGGATATTTCTCTTTCAATATACACTTATACTTCCATGTCCAAGAAAATTGAAATGATTTGTCTTGTGCGAGGTCGTACTCCTTGTAATCTTAAATCCCTAAGTGTTACATAAGTGTTATAGGAATTACATTTGTTCCAAAATGATGATAATATAGAACCAAAGTAACCATGTAAATGTAGTTAGTAAAAAGGGTAAATAAGATTAAACTAAGGAATGACCGCTATGAAATTGGTACACCATTGAGCGATGTCAAAACCAACTAAAATGTCAAATGTGATCATAAAATGAATGTGATAAAGTAGAGCTCCATGAATAATACAACAACCTAATAAATTTTAAAACCAAATATGATGCATGATCACATACTTTGTATGCATGAATGTGTTTAAACAATGATATTAATGAAATAATGAAATGTAGCCTTGAGATTAAGATACCTTTGGTTGTAGCCAAGGTCTTGCGAGTTAAGGAAATTGCACTCTAGTTGGACTTGTAAAAGTTAGTAGAACCCTTGGCGCAGATAGGAATATATTAAACCTAGGATCACTCAAGAAGTAGAATTTATGGTCGAAACATGAAATTAACCTGTTGCTATTAGGAGTAAATCCTTAAGATGATAAAACAAATGTAGTTTGAAATGTGAAATTCATCACTCGAATTCAAAGAAAAATATTTATAATGGGAACACATGTGTAATGTACCCTTCCATGTGAAAGATGATTGTAAAAATATGAATTCCTAATTGGAAAATGGATCGTGAATCAAGAAAGTTATAATTTAATTAGTTAACCTACATGGTTATAATAAATTGAAGTTGAAAGGAGTGTATTTTCAGTATCAAAAATGATATGAAATGAACTCGGATAGGTACTCTATGGATATACTAACCTTAATTTTTATTCTTGTTAAATTTCCTCCTTGTAATGAGATTATTTTTCTGAACCAAATAAACTCGACTCTTTTAGACAAATCCATAAGTCAAATATTAGAAAGCACATGTTTGTATATATGTTCCTAATCACAATCAAGCTATACAAAGTTATTTCCATAAGAGAAATGAGTAAATTCTAAAGGAACCGTTATAGGTGAAATGTTAAACAAAAACATGCAGCCTAGTTGTAAAGAACCAAAGGGTCCCATGTTATGTGTTCTTCAGACAATTATAGTCAACTAAATTTTTTTTGAGAAAACTCCTTTAACATAAGAATTGAATATAAAGAGACTCATAGTTGTTTAAAATGAATTTATTAAAAAAATGAGCTATGGATAACTAATGGAATTGGAGAAAGAAACCAACCACGCATTTTCCATTAAAGACTAATGCTCTGCAAAATAAAACAATTGGAATTTGAAAAATAGGAAATTTAAAACCTTATGTGTTTAATCTTGTTGAAATGTATAAGGACATACAATGGAAACCTTAATTTAATGAATATATAAACCATAAAAAGGTGATGTCATTGAGTATGCCTATCTTGTGTTTCTTACTGTAATTGGGTCATTGTCCTGGTTTACATCGTTTGAGTAAGAAATTGGTGCATACCCTATGTTATCCTATTGTATGAGTGGGTTCATGTTTATGTAAGTGTCCTACGTGATGTCGAGTTTCTTTATTTGGATCCCATGTGGTGTTGTGTAGCATGCAAATAAAGTAAAATAAAAATTTATTGTAATTGTACGGTGGTATTTTGGTTGACAATATGTGCATTACATATGGTATCGAGTGAAGGTTCACGCTCTCAAACCTCCGGGATAGATTGGGTTGTGATGATTCTACATGTTGGTGGTGGAGATGACAAGACTACTGTGATATATGTTGGGATGTGACCAAGGTGTTGTAATTGTGATATTATGAACGCACGTGTTGTGCATGTCACTTAGTGCATAATTTTTATCATGTTGATGTGCTTGTGATGAGAGTATACACTCTCCTTGTTGTGGACTCAATGAGGAGTTCATGTGTGATGTGCCGCTTTGTTTTGTATGAAAATAATGTTATTGCAAATTATGGAGTTTTGGAGTTTTTGTTATTATGTGATATGAAAGTGTATTTATGTGTTGCAAGACAAAATTTGTGTATAGTGAATTGGATTTTATCGTGATGTCACCAACGTGTTGTCTCGAATCGTATGTATCACCATGTTGTATTGGGATTGTCTATATGTTGTAATGTTATTCATTGTTTTCATCATATGTATAATTCGTGTAATATGTGATGGTTCATGTTGTGAATTAGGGGCATATGGTGATCGTATGACCCCTATTGTGCAGTACTTGCACCTTAGGTGCATTATGTGGAAATGTGATGTATCATAACCCATGAAAGTAATAATTTTGTTATACCCTGTATATATACCATGCGTAAGACACTATGGTTAATGTGTGTGAATCACCATTGTGTTAGTTATGTAGTTATGTTTTATGTTGTGAACCTTACACTAGATGACCCTAAAAGAAGCAACCGTCAAGGTTGTATGTGTGGAGAGAGGAGACATGGACCAGGTTTTCATAATCTTGAGCTGGGTATGAGTGAGGAAGTGGAATCTTATATAGGCTAGAAACTCATTTCTATCTGTTTAGTATACTTGAAGCTTACTCATTATATTGTGGATGCACACCACCTTAGGCTAAACTTATGCAAACTAGTGTCCCTTTCTCTTTCCTATTGTGTTATCCATCGAACAATCCTATGTGATTTTGACTATGTTAAGCCTTTTGGGAGTATTGATGGATGATTGTGGTAGAGATGATGAAAGTTATATTATTTGATATACTCATTTCTTGTTACATGTATACTTTTACGAGTTGAGGCACGACATCCGAGTACCGAAACTCAATGAGTGTCCCTTTGGTGGTCATATGAGGCCACATAGTGAATGTAATATGATATTTATCAATATGTATTTTATTCATAAATTGATCATTATCTCTTTTATAGCAAGAACCAACAATTTTCTTTATTTATGTTTTCTTATATTTTGGGAATTTTATTTGGTTGCACTAACATGCAGATTTTTGCACTAACTATGGCTATTTAGCCACTTGTTTTACCTAATTTTAAATTTTTATTTCATATTTTAAATTTTTATAACATAACCCAAGGATTAGGATTATTGCCACATGGCATTTGAAACATGTTGTTGTGCTGGTTCGAATGTCATAATGTTTTAGAATAGGGTCATGCGATTCACCATTGAGTGGTGGAACCTATGGATCCATTTTTTTGTATGGGGTATGCCCCAAGGAGTTACAAATAACTAGCGGGTTTTTGAACAATGATTTATTATTTAACTTGGGTAGGGTGACAGGGCTCTATGTTCCCGGGGCCATAGTGTGACCTGACCTTGTTAAATTGAGAATGGAGATGGGGCTCTATGGTTGAGTGACCCGATATTCTTTATGGGGCTCTATGATTGAGTGATGCGATATTATTTATGGGCACTATGTTTGAGTGACCCGATATTCTTTATGGGGCTCTATGGCTGAGTGGCCCGATATTATTTATGGGGCTCTATGGTTAAGTGACCTGATATGGAGAAATCAGTTGTGACGGGGATCGATGGTTGAGTGACCTAGCTTGGTTTTGACACTATGATTCTTTCTCTTTGGGAGGTATATGAATTTGATTGGTGATTCTTTGGGAGGTATATGGAGTTTTTGTGATACTTTGGGAGATATATGGAGTTTTTTCGTGATGTTTTGTGATGTGTGGAGTTGGTGTTATGAGTTATGTGTATTATTTTGAATCTTGTTACACATTGTTATGTTTGAGGCTTGACGCTCCCCTTGGTTTGTATGGACTACTAGATATTGTCTTCATACTATGATGGTACAGTCATAGTTTTCTTGGGTCATGTGATACGATTTTCCTTTTTATTAACGTCATGATTCACTATTTGTTAGTCACTTGTATGTGTTGGATCTATGCCTGTTACATAATTGTTGGAAAAAAAATTCTATGTGGACTATTTGTTGTCATTCGATGGTGGAATTAAAGGTCTTGTGATGTGATATAGTCATGAAATTACGTACCAATATATCTCGTGGGTTGTTTGTGTTGTGCTAAGTTCTGGGTGACATATTGAGACCAATTATTATTGGGTACCCACAAACACAAGATGATTGAAAATTCTAAACAATGAGTACTAAGATCTTGAGATAAGGAATAATGCAAAGAAAAATACTATGTAATAAAGTAAATGAGAGATGTCAATCTTCATAGAACATTAAAATTTAAGATATCTCCAAAATTAGTCTACTCCCATGTGGTCACATTGTACATACAAGTTGTTTTGTTAAATGATATGCATTATATTTTTACTTTCTTTCCTATGTATCCTTGAATATTCGATTTTGTGTCGCATAAAAAATGATTATCTTATAAGGGGAGGAAGATTTAGTGTCCCCCATAACACAAAAATAATAATAATGAGACAAATTGATATAAAATAAGTTTTAATACCAATCTTTGTTAGGGGAGGTGCATCCGGTTAATTCATTTCTTGTAGTAGAAGTGATGCATCATAAGCAGCTTTTAGACCTGTTGTTTTCCTTGTAGAATAATAGAAGCACTTTATTTGAGATTCTGAGGAATTAACCACGGATAAACCCATGGTAGCATTGTAAATTTAGCAGCAATTAGTTAGCTATAGAAAAACACAACGTGGAAAGTGAGTTATGTCAAAGGGATCTTAGCGAAATTTTTTCCTCAAATCATTCCCTTTATGGGTTGAATAATCCAGGGCACTTTGAGATAAAATCTGGTCCCTAATATCCCTATATTTTATCATATGCAAATTGGTCGATTTTGATTTGTGTCTATCTGAAGTGAGTTCATTTGTCTCTATCAGGAAAAGAAACTTATTCATCCTACTTGTCGCTATGTTGTTTGATGTCTTTAGAAGAAAAGGAGTGAGGATCATGGAGGCACATCATTCAAGATAAGTTTCTAGATGTAATGATTTTACCTCTTCTACTTTTTTCCACGTTTTTTGTGAACTTTAACATGTTGCAGAGATCCATTCTAACGGTAGGCGAAGCTACCACTTCCTTTATCTATTCTTCATATTTTATTTATAGCAGTCAATATTTGTTTAATAATTTGTAAGCGTCTGCTTTCTATTATCCCACTTATTTCACTGTATTTTTGTCTCTTTCACTCCTCAACGTGAAAACTTTGTTAATTATTTTTCCAGGCCTCCTACCAACACTTTATATGATACTTAAATACATATATAGATGATTCAAATCTTATGTGGTTGTGTGGAAGAAATTTTAGCCATGTTAGTACCTTAGAAAAAATATAAACCTTTCCTTCAACGTGTTATTTAAGCCTGGGGGTTGTGTGGATGTGTTTTCTCGGTGCCGAGAGACTATATAGTGGTGGAGTCACTATTCATCACAACAAATCTTACTTTTGTGTTGGATAAGTAAATTTGATGGATATTACTTGAATGCAAGTTACCGGCCTAAACAAATGATGAAAATCTCCATGTTGTTTCCTCTAGAAAACATCGAATACATGTATGGTTTTCCCCTTTTTGCTTGCATTAAATTTTGCTTCATCATTTCAATATTTTTCAAAGTTAAATTTTGAATGATAGGTTATAAAATATTTTCTTGACGTAAAATCTCAAAACATCAACATCCGAAAAAAAGAGAAAACTCTTATTTGGAAAGTTACGTGCATGGAATGCCAAATCAAAACATACAGACAAAATAAAATTCTTGCATGACCCTAGGTAACATGTAACCCCTTAGAAACCTTAAGCGAGATTTTCAAATCATTTAACTCTATTGAGAGTCATATTCCTAAAGTCCCTTAGCTTATCATTCTTACTTACGGTGACATGTTCATTTTAATAAAACACGATCGGTTTTGACTTACGGTTGTCTCTTAGCTTGAGAAAAACTAAAAATCACTAACACATACCTCTGGACTACACACAAGAGGATCGTAACCCACCTTAATTTCACTAAAAATACATTAGGAAAATAATTGTGCAAGTGGGTTTTGAGCCCACCGGTCGTTGTATCGACAAGAGTCACGACGCAATTATGATATCTAGCCCCAAAGTTCTCCTTTTATCTTGAGCTCTTCTTGTCATAATCAACTTATGTCGACACTATAAATTCTCTATATATGAGAGAGTAAGTAGTCATTTTCAAACTTCATGATCAAACTTAAACTGAGTGTTTTTAATCCTAGTTTAGAGGCACTTTTGATGGTTCTACCAAATTTGCACCAAAATTGCAACTTTATCTAAACACACCGTCTAAGGGTTTTTTTAAATCCTAGCTAACCGTGGAACCTTGTACATATTTTCTCCACAAGTTATAGAGTATGAATTAATCGAGACTATTGTATGAATTATTTCGGGAAATTATGATGTTTCTCTCTCTTCGATGTTCTATTTCTAGAATTAACTATGATATTTTGACCGGTTCTAGAAATGTAAATGAGTTATAAATATTCATGGGTTGGAAATGAAATGAAAAGTTTATAATTTATGTGGTTATGTTATGATGAATAGAAAGGAAAATGAAATCCATCCTTTCTCTCTCTTACTCATTCTCTCTCAAGATATAATTATGAAAATAATGATTTGGTTTTGAATATACAAATGGGTAAAAATGTATATGAGTTGAAATGAAATTAGAAGTAGATACATGATGTTATGGTGATTTGAAAAGAAAATGAATCATATATTTTCTTCCTCATCTCTCTCTCTCACTCCATCTCCTCTCTCTAATGTTTGTTCCAATTGTTTGAAATGATGGATGCATGGAATTTATGCTTGAGTGTAGGGGATTTCCATACTCATTCTGAGGAATGACGCATTGTTGGTTGCAGGTATTCAAAAATTTATGAATTTTCTAGATGTGATATGTTATAATTAATGAGTTGTCATTATAAAGTTATATTCATCATGCAATACATGTATAACCATAGAATAATGATATGTATTGTTGTTCGAAGAATTGTTCTTTGTATATTTTGAAATGGGAATACCAATGTAATTATATTTTATAGTGTTGGATTGGAAGTGAAGTTGTACTCAAGGTTGTACCTATGTTATAAAAATGTTAAACTAATCTTTTGCTATGTTAATTATTGGTTTATTTCCTTAACACCCAAAATGCTAGGTAGAATATCCTCTCATCAAAACTAACAAAATTAAAAGATTGAATTATAATGCCTATTATCCTTCCTTCCCCATTTGATTTCGAGGATATTAAACATTGATCGTGTTAATAAAATAGTCTTAACTCATTAATCATCTCCTTGTTTTGCACCTAAGACGTCTTATTAAGGACTATTTCCTTGATATTTTATGAGGTGGTGCATATATGTTGTGAAACCTATCATATTGGCATGAGTGAAGTGATCATGCCTAGGTGTTGCAAGTATGACCATATCTTGAATAAGTTTAACCCTCTTGTGCGTGATTTCCCTTGGTACCCTAGTGGGTGGCCAAAGCCTTGCAAGATAGTTGGTGGTTGTACATTCAATTGATCTCTTTGAGATCTAAATTATGTGAGTGGAGACTATGTGTCAAATTACTTGTGTATTTACCAAACAATTGAAATAGGTCCTTAGGAGGATTTTGTAATGCTTAAGATTATTTGGGATAGTTCTCTTTCAATATACACTTATACTTCCATGTCCAAGAGCATTGAAATGAGTTGTCTTGTGCGAGGTCGTACTCCTTGTACTCTTAAATCCCTAAGTGTTACGTAAGTGTTATAGGAATTACATTTGTTCCAAAATGATGATAATACAAAACCAAAGTAACCATGTAAATGTAGTTAGTAAAAAGGGTAAATAAGATTAAACTAAGGAATGACCACTACAAAATTGGTACACCATTGAGCGATGTCAAAACCAACTAAAATGTCAAATATGATCATAAAATGAATGTGATAAAGTAGAGCTCCATGACTAATACAACAACCTAATAAATTTTATAACCAAATATGATGCATCATCACATACCTTTTATACATGAGTATGTTTAAGAAACGATACGATGAAATAACGAAATGTAGCCTTGAGATTAAGATACCTTTGGTTGTAGCCAAGGTCTTGTGAGTTAAGGAAATTGCACTCTAGTTGGACTTGTAAAAGTTAGTAGAACCCTTGGCGTAGATAGGAATATATTAAACCTAGGATCACTCAAGAAGTAGAATTTATGGTCGAAACATGAAATTAACCCATTGCTATTAGGAGTAAATCCTTAAGATGATAAAACAAATGTAGTTTGAAATGTGAAATTCGTCACTCAAATTCAAAGAAAAATATCTATAATGGGAACACATGTGTAATGTACCCTTCCATGTGAAATATGATTGTAAAAATATGAATTCCTAATTGGAGCAATGGATTGTGAATCAAGAAAGGTACAATTTAATTAGTTAACCTACATGGTTGTAATAACTTGAAGTTGAAAAGAGTGTATTGTTAGTATAAAACAATGATATGAAATGAACTCGGGATAGGTATTCTATTGATATAGTAACCTTCCATTTTCTTCTTGTGAATTTTCCTCCTTGTAATGAGAGTATTTTTCCAAACCAAGTAAACTCGACTCTTTCAAACAAATCCATAAGTCAAATATTAGAAGGCGCATGTGTGTATATACGTTTGTAATCGAATAAAGCTAGATAAAGTTATTTCCATAAGAGAAATGAGTGAATTCTAAAGGAACTGCTATAGGTGAAATGTTAAACAAAAACATGCATCCTAGTTGTAAACAACCAAAGGGTCCCATGTTATGTGTTCTATAGACAAGTATAGTCAGCTAAACAATATTTTAAAAACAAACCTTTAACATAAGAATTGAATATCGGGAGACTCATAGTTGTTTAAAATGAATTTATTAAAGAAATGAGATGTGGATAAATAATGGAATTGGAGAAAGAAACCAACCATGGATTCTTCATTAAAGACTAATGCTTTACAAAATAAAGAAATTGGAGTTTGAAAAATAATTTTTTAAACCTTATGTGTTTAATCTTGTTGAAAACTATAAGGTCATACAATGGAAACCTTAACGTAATGAATATGTAAACCTTGAAAAGGCCATGTCATGGAGTATTCCTATCATCCGTTTCTTACCGTAAATGGGTCATTATCCTGGTTTATGTTGTTTGAGTGAGACATTGATGTGTACCCTATGTTATCCTATTATATGATTAGGTTCATGTTTATGTAAGTGTCCTACGTGATGTCGAGTTTATTTTATTTGGATCCCATATGGTGTTGTGTAGTTTTCAATTAAATTAAAATATATATTTCGATAATTTTAGTTTTGTATTTTGGTGTTGAAAATGTGGTCATTACAAATTCTTTCTTCATGACTTATTTGAATGAATATATAGATAGACATCTAGTAATGATTAAATTATCCACATATAAAAATAACCGAGAATCTTACCTTTATATTTATCTTGATGTATAAATGAGGTTCATTGTTGCTCATGCTAAAACAATTATGAATCAAATTAGAATCAATCTTGTTCTTCCATGATCTATGTGCTTTCTTGAGATCATAGATAACTTTTATCAACATGTATACCTCTCCTTCATGACCTTAAATATCATAACCTTCTAGCTAATTAACATAAACTTCTTCTTAAAGAATGCTAATTTTACATCTATATATTAAATTTGCATCTTGGGAAACTAATGCAAAATTTGAAAAAGACTTAGTTGTATCAACATCATTAATCTCACTAAGACTCCTTGTTTTCCACTCCAAAGGGTTATCAAATGATGGATTAATTTTTACTGAAGGATTTTTTTATCGTGTTATTTGTGGTGTCTCTTGCATGGTTGAAGATGTCTTTAAACTTGAGACCTCCTAGATGTAGATGGAGGTGTAGCTTGTGCTACAACTTGTGGTGTATGTCCAATATTCAAAGAAGATACAATACCTTGTTGCTCTATACTTTTATCTTCCATATCATCATGATGAATAACTACTTCTACACTTACTCCTCTCTCGATACTTCAATCCCATGCCTAAATTTCAACAAACCGTACATCTCGGTTGATCATGACCTTTCTAGTAATCGGATTAAACAACTTGTAAGATTTTTTATTCTTATAATATCTAACAAATATGCACTTTTATCCCTTGTTATCTAACATATTACATTGCTCATCAGGAATATGTGTATATATCACACAATCAAGACTCTAAAATGATAAACATTGTATTTCATGTTAGTCCAAGCTTGTTGAGGAACCATGTTTCAATTAAAAATCGTTAGACACCGAGCTTTAAAACATAAACAGAAGTTCCTACTACTTCAACTAAATTTTCATTCGAAAGATTCTTTTTCTTCACAATAAATATTCCCATCTACATGATGGTTCCATTATTTCTCTAAATCACATTGTTATGTTGTGGTGCATTCCTGGTAGTAAAATGCTTTTGTATTCAACGATATTTGCAAAAATTTGAAAACATTTTGAACATACTCACCTCCTCTGTCTTTCCTCATAAATTTGATGTAGTACCCACTTTTCTTTTCCACTAAGGCCTTGAAATACTAAAATATATCAAAATAATATGATTTTTGTCTCAAAATGTACACCTATGTCTTCCTCAGTATAGTCATCAATGAATCTCATAAAATATGAGAAACCTCCAATAGAAGTTGTTTGCATAGGTCCACATAAATATGAGTGTATAATTTCAAGTGGTGCACTTACTCTTGGTGTTTTTCCAACTGGGATGGAATCTCTGTGTTGCTTCCCCAAAATATAAGCATGACAAACTATCTCTTATTTTTTAGTCAAAGGATTTTTTTTTATCATATTTATTCTATGCAAAAAGTTAAACCTCCTAAATTTAAATGACCAAACCTAAGATGTCATAGCCATGATTCATCTTTTCCAACTGACTGAAAATTTGATTCAATTTCCTTGGCTCTAGAATGAGATGTAGTATGAGCTCCAGATGTGGCTCGTATAATCTTCTAAGGAAACATTCTATTTCTTTTCATATTAACTATAGTAATCATTTGAATACTTGGAGCTTTATCCATGATCACACATTCATTTTATTCAATGTAAAATATGTATCCATTTTATACCAATTGACCAATGCTCATAAGATTATCCTTCAAACCTGCAACATAATAACCATCCTGAATAATATTTTCTCCCCATTTTTAGTTAGAATGATGATTGTTCATGTTCCTTTTACGGACATTGTATTATTATTCTAAATGGTAAAATTTGTCTTTACTAACTCATCTAAATTAGAAAATAAATCTAAGTTACTCTGACATGTGATTACTGCAAACAGAATCCAAATACCATACATCACTAGGACTCTTTTGTGATAGATGATACTCAATAGGAGATAAATAAGGAATTTTTTTGGAAATATTCATGCATGAAATAAACATGGATCTTGGAGTAGAGCTCCTGACTTGATACCGATTCTTCTTGTTTTGATCATAATTATTTTTCCTACAATCATAAGCATAATGCCCATATCTCTTAAAATAGTTACATGACACATGTAACTTATCATGTCTCCGACTAGAAAACTTATTATTATTTTTCTCGTGACTATTTCCTCTTCCACTTGAGTTTGATGGACCGTTGGTGCATCCTCTAGATGAACGTACTCATCTACCACTAGGGTTGAAGCTTCCTCTTCCTCTTCAACAAATTCTTGATAGTTGTGATGAAAATTCCATGTCTACAAATTCGTGTAATCTATTCAACCATTGTTCATAATTTATTCGTGATGCATGTAACTCATCAATTGAAAAATGACTTAGATATTTATTTTCTTCAATAACAACTTTCAAATGATCAAATTATGTAGGAAAAATTCTAAGCAATTTTTTGATAATCCTTTTATCTTTAATAGTTTTACCATGGGATCTACTTTTATCGACTAAACAAACTACAAAGTTAAAGAATGATTCTATGGAATTTGAATCTTTCATTGACATATTTTCAAAATACCTTTGAAGAAATTTTAGCATTATGGTATTTACTTTCTATTTACCTTGATCTGTAAGTTTGAGAGTGTCCCATGTAATTTTTGATTTACTAGCTCAGTCACTCTTGGTAGGATGCTTTCATGCATGGCTTCATGAATACATAAAATAGATTTTCCGTATTTATTTCTTAATTCCTATGTGATTACATTATATGTTTATGCACCCGTGGTCTCTGTGTACCCATTCTCTACATTTTCCCACACATCATGGGATCTAAATAGTTCCTTCAAGGTTAATGACCAATACTCATAATTATTTCTTGTAAATTGTGGTGTCTCTGATGCAGATGTAGAAGTCACACCCTTTTGTCAATTAGAAACCATCTGAAAAACAACACTCTCATACAAATTTGTATAAATTTGGAAAATAAAATAGCGAACAAGATAAAAATAAATAAAGAATGTTACAAATAACCACATATTCTAGACACAAATAAGAACTTATGTGCATATATATATATCTTCTTCCTTGTCAGAGCTTCAACTCAATGAAATCTGTGTGTGTAAAAACACTTACAATTGCCTCCAATATATAGAGGGATTTCATCTAACAATAGAGCACTCGACTCTAAAAGTAGAACATCTTAATAATAGAACTATAATCTACAAATAGTTCATGTTTTGTTCAAGCAAACAAAGATATTTGTTTTATTTTATTTTATCCTAAAAATAGTTTATAGATTGGTATGAATTTTAAATTTTGACAAATCTTGGAGTATACATATTGGTCGTTGCATTTTTGACATCATTTGTAGCTTATAAAAGTCATGGGAATCCTCAAAAATGGTGACATTGTTTCATAAAGGAAATTTGTAGGTGTATAGGTTGATCAATTCATGTTTTCTACCATACACCCAATCTCTTCAAAAATATGAACTACTAAATAGGGTCTACACATCTACCAAAACATTATGGAGGAGATTTTTAAGAAATTTTAGAATACATTTGAATTTTTTGAAAATATTACTTACTCCCGATAGGGAAGATTATGAAAATACATCGGATTGAACATTTTTCCAAGTTGTTACATCCTTAATCCAAGGATATTTTCTTGTGGTATACTAAAGTTATTTTCTTATTTGATTTTTGATTAAAATTTTGAATTCCTCCTCTACACCATGTAGTATTGAGGTAAAATATTATTTTTCCATGATCCTATTCACTTAGACTAATGGAAACCACGTCTTCGGAGTTCCAAATTTGGAATTGCTTTTCAGCTAGATTTTTATGTTGGAGTGTTTTCTTTGATAAAATTGGAAGAGATATATGGATCTTATACCCACGTTACATGTAGATTTTACATGTTTCTGTGTGTGTGATTAGGTATGTTGATTTGAATCTAAAATCACTTTTAATATGTTTTTAATTTATTGGAGTAGGTTATGATTTTAGAAAGAAGTAGTTATGGATTTGGCCAAGGTAACTTTGTACTAAAGCAGAGTCCTCTAACAACTAGGAAGCTATGTAAATGCATTAAAATATACTATAAATATATTTGAGGATATATTGTTTTAAAGGAATCGATTGAAGTGGAAGTAAATGAGGATAGGGCTTATCGAGAACATGACATGAATAAAACTCGCATAACGGGTGTGAATTCATTTTTTTGGTGTTGGTGTTGTGATTGGTGTTTGAGTTTGTCTTAACACACTCAAAAGCTAGCCATGTTATTGGAATCTCTACCCTATTTTTTGTACTCTGCTACACCGAGTTTCAGGGGATACCACCTTGATTTATTTTCTCTACTACATCAAGTTTAAAGTGGAAAACCCCCCAGCACATACATTTTGAAATTAGTGCCATCATTCTACTGTTCTATACATTCATCAAAATCTTCTTTCACAAAATAATGACACCGCTTACCTTAAATGTTTCATATCTCACCTACACGATAGGAAAAAAAAAATAGACATATTGAATTTTCAATCTCTATGGAAAATTTTCACCTCAAGTGAAATTCCTATTGTATTCGTCGAACACTTTGACCCCATAATACAGAATATATTAACAACATTCAAATTCATAAGATCAAATTTAGATTACCCTGGACATGATCCCTTAATATTAGTTTTATATTTTAGTATTATCAATTTTGGTGTCCTTAGTGTTGAGTAGTCCATTTTTGCACATTTAACTCGAACCTAATCTTCTCATGCAGTTTTTTTTTAAAGAGTGTCATTGAAATTGTAATGCCCCATGGGCATCGGCCTCCACTGCCACCTTGGCCTCCTCCCAACCACATCTGATCTCGCAGTAGCCGTAATGACCGCCGCATTTTTTTTTTCTGTCCTTGCGTGAGGGAGACGGGAGTGGGTGGAGTCCCGTTTTTCTTCGCCATGATCTCTTCTTGATTCTCTTTCAATGCGTGTAGTTGGAGTGTTGGGCACATTTTTTCTTGGGCTGCGTGTGGAGTGGGTGAGAGGCCAGCAAAACCTGTTCTGTCTAGGCGTTTTCCATCCTGGTTCCACCTTGGGCGTCTTTCTGTCCTGGTTCCTCCCTGCGCGCACGTTTTTGTAGACGGAGCTTCAAGCTAGTGAAGCAGACGTGTTACCTCCTTTCTCTTGGGTGCTGCGAGGTGTGTGCTAGTCGGAGAGCCTCAGCAATGGCCTGCAATAGGTTTTAGCTAGGCGGCAGGAGTGTTACAGGTGGGTTGAAGCTTTTGAGCGTTTCCAATAGGCAGGTTGTCCAACTCTGTTGTTTTCTGTTCTGTATCGAATGCATCCTCTGCTTCGGGATCCTCCTTCAAGACATTTTTGTCAAAATCGACTATGTGACAGTGAGAGTGTTACCAGGAGACCTGATGAGATTTATTGCAAAGATTCTCTATTGAAACCTTTCTGTTTGTTTCACGATGTAACCCATGGAAGAGGATCTCATTGAGGCAGATCTGTTCCATTTCAGTGTATTCATGAAGCACAATTTGCTTTGCAACTATGAACTTGTCAGGAGATCTATGCAATGTTGGAGAAAATGTCTTGGGAGAGCTCTGGTCCCAATGCAGGATTCAAAACATTCTCTGTTAGAGTCCTGAGAAGATTAACTCGATTTCTTACACTCATATCAATCTCATGCATGTCAAGTTGGGCTATCATTATTTGATTAAAAATGCTCTGTATTTCTTTGTTGTCCCTCTTCTGTTGGTGTTATTCAGTGCAGAGGTTGGAACGTTGAGGAGAAATAATTTATGGAGTTTTTGGGAGAAGCCCACCTTTGATGTTGTGAGCTTGCTCTCTGTATCTGGCCTGGTTGGATACATTTTTAGAACCGGTTTGGAGTCTAATGTCTTTGTTGGAAGTGCACTTATTGATTTATATGCAAAATGTGGAAATTTGGGTGATGCACGCCAGGTGTTTGAACAAATGCCTGAACGAGATGCAGTCTTGTGGACTACCATGATGGGAGTATATGCGCAAAATCAGTTTGCCGAGGAAACCTTGAAACTGTTTTGTAAAATGCAGTTCGAAAATATGAAGCAAGATGGCATTGTTCTAGTGACCGCTTTGATTGCCTGTGGAAGCTTGGCATCTTTGATACATGGTAAAATGGTCCATGCCCAAGTTATCAGGGCTGGATTTCATACAAATTCCATTGTTGGGAATGCAGTCGTAGATATGTACGCCAAATGTGGAGTCATGGGAAATGCTCATCAATGTTTGACAGAATGTCTGAAAAGGATGTTGTATCATGGACTGCCATGATTGTGGATACGTTCGAATGGTTATGGCGAGGAAGCTCAAAATATTCCGAGAAATTGATGGACGCTTGAAGAAGATATATATTGCTATTGCTCTTTTAAAAGATACAAAACACGCCTTTATATAGGCCAGCTGAGGAGCGCCGTGAGGAGGGAAGACAGTTATACAACTGTCTACTAACAAATATTAAAACAAAATGTATTAACCTGCTAACATTCCCCCCCTTAATACATTGCTCTTACAAATGTACCCCCTAAACAAATCAAACTTCACCTTGCCGAGAGGCTTGGTGAGAATATCTGCAACCTGAGAATCGTAGAGGCGCAGATCGAGCTGAATTTGGTGGTTTAATACTGCTCACGAATGTAGTGACATTCGACCTCAATATGCTTTGTTCGGTTCATGGAAAACAGGATTCTTTACAAGCTTCAACACACCTTGATTGTCGCAGTGAATGATGGGAGGTTTCTCTTCAGGAATCCCTATATCTGCAAGAATGCGACGTAACCAAATTGCTTCACACACAGCTCCTCGTGCAGCGCGGTATTCAGCCTCAGTGGATGAGAGAGCAACAACAGTTTGCTTCTTGCTGATCCATGAGATAGGTCCAGATCCGAGATGAAAAACATATCCTGAAGTGGATTTCCTGTCATCAACGGATCCTGCATAGTCCGAGTCTCAGATATCCCTCGTAAGAAGAACTCGAGTGTTCTTCCTCGATACTCTGCACTCAAAGTCAACTGTACCTCAGACATATCTCAACACATGCTTTGCTGCTATCCAATGACATTTCTTTGGCTCCTGCATAAATCTGGAGAGATAGCTCACCGCAAAGCAAAGATCTGGTCTGGTATAAGTCAAGTAAATGAGACTCCCCACAAGCTGCCTGTAGTGAGTGCCATCTACCTGTGGTGAATCCTGGAATCTAGATAATTGCAAACCTTTTTCCATAGGTGTGGACATTGGTTTACAATCTGACATCCCATACTTTTCCAGGAGTGTCTTGGCATATTTCATCTGGGAGACGAAGATATGATTCTTCTTCTGCCATATCTCTAAGCCAAGACAATAGTGAAGTAGCCCCAAATCACCATGTCAAGGATTTCTTCGATCATTCTTTACATCATCAACAAGATTGTCGTAACTTCCCGTGATCACAAGATCATCTACATACAAAACCGTAATGACAATCTCTCTGCTCCTACCTTCTTGATATACAAATTTGTATCTGAGGGGCTACGAGTGAATCCATGCTGCAATAGGTGATCATCAATTTTTATATACCATGCCCTAGGTGCTTGTTTAAGTCCATAAAGAGACTTTATCGACGACATACCTTGTGTGGTTGATGCTCGCTCTACAAACCCTTCAAAGTTGGGCCATGTACACTTCTTCTTGCAGATCACCATTTAGAAAAGCACTCTTGACATCCATCTCGCTGAAGTTTCCATCCATTTTGTGCCAAAGCTGCACATACAACTCTAATGGTTTTGATCTTCGCAGCTGGGTGCAAAGGTCTCGCATAGTCAATTCCTTCTTGCTGAGCATAACCTCTTCGCAACAAGTCGTGCTTTGTGTTTGTCGATCAACCATCTCGCCTTATATTTTGTTTTGAAAATCCATTTGCAGCCAATGGATTTCTTACCCGAGGCAGATCGACAAGTTCCCACGTCCGATTCTCAATCGGGAATCATATTCAAAGATCCATAGCTTGTTTCCACCGTGGTTGGTCTAATGCCTCACGAATGCAAAGGTCGTCCCTGCTCTCAACAACCGAACTCATGAGTGCAAAATTTACCTCATGTCTTGCTTGACTTCGTGTTCTAACTCCCGTAGAAGTACCAGAAGTGAGTTCAGTGTGCATCCTCGATAGTACTGACCCATTTCGACGTTGGCGCCGCTGATGTGAAGATGTGTTTTCCAAAGGTGCCAAGATCAACGAACAAATCTCCACTCGCTCTTTCTTCTCTCGAGAAGAATCATCTTGCTCATCATCTGGATGTGTGAGCAATCTATGTGACGAGGTCGGCATCGATCTCCATTGTGTGGCAAGGAGTCAAAGGACGACTCATCACATACCACATCTCGACTCTCGTAGATCTTCTTCGCCTCGTGATCCATGAGACGATATGCCTTTGAGGTAGTACTATACCCCAAGAAAAGACATGGCAAAGTTGTCTTTGGATCGATCTTCTTCCTTCTTTTATCCGGAACATGCATATATGCAAAGACAACCAAAAACTCTTAAATGATGAATAGAAGGTTTACGACCACCCATACCTCTTCCTGTCTTGTTCTCGCAAGATCTTCGTGGGTGCCCGGTGAGTAAATACACCGCTGTCTGGACTGCCGCCTAAAATTGATCCTCCAACTTGGCGGCGAGAGCATACAACGAGCCATCTCCATGATACCTGTTGTGGCGCTGAAATCCTGCTCGTGGGGGCGTATAAGGAGCAAATAAATGTTGTTGAATGCCATGCCGCTTGTATGCTAAGAACTTCTTTGACACAAATTCCCCCTCGATCTCGAGCGAGGAGAAGAAGAGGCTTCCTGCATCGCCCGGTGGCTTCATTGGTAGAAGGTTTGAAAATTTGCAAGTGCCTCACTCTTCTTCCCGAAGGAAATATACCCACATTTTCCGTGAGTAATCATCAATGATGAGCTGAAAGTACACAAAACCTTGAAAGCTAGCCGGCAGGGGGGTCCGCATGATCGGTGTGAACGACCAAGATGCTCAGAGAATGATAAGAGCTCTTTGAATGGACTCTCTATGTTGTTTGCCCGCAAGACATCCTGAGCAAACAGTAAGGAATGGGAGAGTGGAGGAAGCCCTCTTACCATTTCCTTCGACCGAGTTGATGCAGAGCCCCTACAGAAAGATGACCATATCTAAAGTGCCAAAGTGCAAAGTGGACTCGCCGCTGATGCAGAGAGAGCAACGCTAGATGAAGTGACCGCATCCAAGGCAAATAGACGGCCCTTCGTAATGCTTGAGCAAGGACCGACTCTCCCGGGAAATGATGCAGACTTGACCCCTTTTTCAACAAAGAATTCAACCCGCATTCTATGGTTAAGAAGTTGACTTATAGACAAAAGATTTGAAGTCAAACTCGAACATAGAGCACCTTTGTCAAGCATCATCTTCGTGTTCCAAGAGGAATGATGACATCACCAATCCCTCGCTGCAATATATTCTTGATTGTCTCGCAATGGTGATCCGATCTCCAGCAAGGGCCGGTCACTCGAGTATGGAACAACTTCTTGTTGCTACCATGTGTTTCTCGGCACCGAATCAATCAACCGCATCTTCTCGACGGCCGCGAAGTCTCGTGAGACTAGAACAATGTCGAATGAGTCGATCTGTACCTCTTCATCTGAGGTGGCTTCCTGCTGAGCAGCAATGTGGCCCTTCTGCCTCTGATTACGAGCATGCCATCGGGATTTCTTAGAATATCCGCGGCCAGAAGTGCTCTCTTCGCCAGAATTTCCATACTTGCGACCGTTGTAATAACAGTTCGCAGTCGTGTGCGTATCCGTGGAGCAAATGTGGCACCACCGATCCTCCTTGTGATTATGCTGCTTCTGGGGTGGCTGCTGTGGTGGCCGCTGTGATGATGGCTGCTGAGCATGCTGCTTCTGATTTTGGGCTGATTGCCCTTTCCGAGGCTTATGTTTTTGCCTCGTGATGAGAGCCTTGTCTTCGAAGGCTTCTTGTACATTTTGCATGGCTTCTTCCTGCTTGGAGATAATTCACCAGGGTTGCAAAACTCACCTCCTGTTGAGTAATTGTCAACGTGGTGATCAGTGTCCGAAACCGTGACGGAAGAGCTCGCAGGGTGAGTGGGACAAGCAACTTGTCGTCCACTGGTTCTCCAAGTGCAGAGAGTTCTGCACGTAACTCAGCTACACGCCGCAAGAAGGCTTCTACTGATTCGCCTTCATGCATACTCATCGTATGAAGCTTTGTCTGAAGTTGCAACTTTGTCGTCAGATTCTTAGCTTCGTAGATGGTACACAATGTGCTCCAAGCTTGAGAAGAAGCAGTTGCTTCTCGAATGTATGGCTGCACCTCATCAGAGAGACTGAGGGTGATGAGCATGAGTGCTTTCGCATCAGCCTTTTCATATTTTTCCAACAGATCATCGTCTGCAGGAGGGGCGTCTTTGCCAGAGACAATCCCCCAAAGGTCTTCGAATTGAAGAATCGTCCGCATTTTGGTTTTCCATGCGGCGAAATTTGGCCCTTTCAAGAGTTGGGCATCAGATAGCAATATTTTTGGAGCAGACATGTTGCAAAAAACTCAAAAATGTATCTTTATTTATTTATTTATTTTCAAAATGGCTACAATTCTTACTGAAGGAATCTGTCCCGAAGATGGGCTCTATAGGCTCGTGCAGTGAGACGCCGACGCTCCTGTGGGCGTTCTATTTCGCGTCACATCTCGCATCATAACCACGCCTGTTCTCGCACGAATCCGCCGTGCTTGACATCGAACGCCGAACTGTAAGTATTCCAACAGCCTCGCGCACAATCTCGCCAAAGAGAATGTTACCGTGTTGTGTAGCTCGCCGACCAAGGCAAAGAATAGCCCAAAGGTGTCCTCGTTGTCATTCAATGCCCAAATATTTGGTGCATTGCTTGCAGTGCTTTGTGCATCGGAAAACTGAGACATACACCCACACACAGCTTCTCTCAAAGAAAAGAAATGGCAATCCTCAGACATACTTCTCTCCCACGGCCTTCACGCAGGGACAGTTCTCTCCTCTCAGCAAAAGAAATGACGGAACAGGCACTCAAGCACCAGACTTTGCTCCAGTCTCTCCGTGAGCGGGACAATCACTTCCTTCACGCACAGCAGCAAAGAAACGCTTCAGGCACTTCCTTCACGCACAGCAACAAAGAAACGCTCCACCTTCACGCACAGCAGCAAAGAAACGCTCCAGGCACTTCCACGCGGGAACAGGCAACTTTGCACCCTCCTCACGTACCAGCAAAAACGTTTTCTTCACGCACCAGACCAACAGGCAATGCCTGCTCTCCTCCTTCACGCGGGACCTCGCTCCTTCAGGCGGGACAGTAGTCTCCTCGCGCACAGTACAGCTCTTCCTCTCTTCCTTCACGCGGGATAGTAGTCTCCTCGCACACCACGCACGCACAGCTCTTCCTCGCACGACCTCGACCTCGACCTGCTCTTCTCACGACCGGCTCCTGCTCTGATACCAATGATGGACGCTTGAAGAAGATATATATTGCTATTGCTCGATAAAAGATACAAAACACGCCTTTATATAGGCCAGCTGAGGAGCGCCGTGAGGAGGGAAGACAGTTATACAACTGTCTACTAACAAATATTAAAACAAAATGTATTAACTGAAAATACTGATATAGATGAAGTGATTGAAACTGTGAAACAACGCCACAAAGAGTCAAAATTGCCTGACATTGAAATTGTGCGTCTCTTACGGGATGCGCTTATGGATGTTGTCCAGTGGTCTAGCAAGAACCAACAACAAAATGCAAATTTGGCACTGCGATAGGTTCTTCTCTGAAAATATCTCCTCCAGCCTTGTGTAGATCACTTGTGTTTGTGGTAGCACGCATAGGGAATGTGAGTTGGTTGTCGAATCCCACAAGAAGTAAAAGCTCAAGGAAAGCAGTAGTTGAGCACAAGTGCATGGAGTCACTTCGAATACAACAATGCTCATGAACTGTTTGACAAAAATCCTCTTCAATTGCATGGTCTCACGGACCGTGAATGTGGACCGCTTAGAACTGGTGCACCCGGATTCCAGTACCTACAGTTCTTATGCTGAATTGCACGGAGTCTCATGCGACATGTTACATGTCAAGCCGGAGAAAAAGCAAAGATATTTCTACACTTTTCTACCGTTATTTTATTTAAAAGTAT
>CM031236.1:566341811-566431811 GCA_018340775.1 Taxus wallichiana var. yunnanensis
TCGGAAGAACTATAGTTATATGTATGCATCATCAAGTTAATCATTTAAAAGGGTACATTTGTGTCAACGGTGAGGAAATTTCAATCATTACAAGATGTAAATGCTCAGGATCAATCCGGAACAAATAACCAGGCCTGGCCTTCAAAGCATAGTGAACATATGTTTCTCTCAAACTCTCGAGATATCAACATCAAATTAAGCCATCAAAAGAGTAGAGCATCGAAGCGTGATTGTATCCCAGTCGAGGCTTGGAGAACCAAATGGTAAAAAGGTCTCCCATCCACTACGAGAAAGAATCTTGATTACACCTTCTTTCATTACAAAGGCTAAGAAAAGAAAATATAATTACAAGAGGAAAACTAAGCTAAAAGTAGTGTGCAAGTTACAATCATTAGTACTTATCATATGAGATTTCTACAAGTTTCACAAAATGACACAAATCTCGTTGATATATTTTCATAGTACATTCAAGGTATGCAACCTTTTCTCAAGCATAGTAAGCACAATTTTCCTAGAGGTTGTCCTTGGAATATCTATTACAAAATCAATAAGCTACATGAGCTTAAGAAATTGTAATAGAATATCAAAGGAGAAGAAAACTAAGCTTTATAATTTTCGGGCTTAAGTTTGCAGTACTTCTTTTAGATGTCATAATACTTTTATACTAATAGTAAAGTTATGATGAAAAAACCCACATGACGGGTCACACATGTGAATACCGTGTTGTGGATGAAAGACGACCATGGTTCTTCATTATGAGTTCAAATTGAGTCATACAGTCAAACATCCTCCCAAATGATGCATGGGAACAAAATGGAGTAGTGCCATCATAAGTGGAAAAAAGCGTCGAGGCCATGAAATAATAATAAAGTGCCAAATAAATGAGATGCAATCTATGATAGCCATAATATTCGAGCCACTACAGACCTTGAATGTAACCACAAAAAGATCATAGCCATAGCATTTTAAAAAATTTCAAACACATGTGCAAAGTAATTGAAGAGGTCTAGTTGTGAAACTTCGACTCCACATTTTACGAACTAGAAAAGCTGAAACACATGGCTTCAGAAGATTCTAGTATTTAAAACAATGAAAATCCAATTTTGGGTATTTTCAAAATGACCCAGATTGTAATAGTCAGATCTCCAAGGAAAGGAAACATGACAACTCAATGCATGAATTGAGGAGTACATGGTACAAAGCTTATTTTTGCAAGCGAAATGAGTAGTTAAAACAACCAAAATCTCAAAGTATACACTTACCTAGAAATGTAGAACTTAAAGAGTAAATATGAGCTTATATTTGTTGAAAATAAATCCTTGTGAGCTGTAATTCAAAATAGCCATTAGTTAGAAAACACGAATGTAGGTACTCAAACCACCCATAAATGGAAAAAAGGAAACAAAATGACTTGCTCAAAAATATAAAGATGAATAATAGTCAATACATTTAACGAAACAAGAACTATCAGTTTCCCCTCAACAAAAAAGTGTTGATCTAAATCATTTCTTAGAAAAAAAAAAATGTCAAGTTCTGAATTTACACAGATCACAAAAAGAAGTTTTCAAAAATAAAATGAACTTACCATATTTATTAAAGTTTTGAAAACCCTCAAAAGAACTATTGAAGAAAATGAATGCCTATAATGAGTTTCAAACTCAGGATTTCTAGAAACATAGAGAAATAGAAGAAGAACAATGTATCACTACATGTCAAACCTAGAGCGGTGAAGATGGAAAAAAATTTGTACTCAGAAAAAACATACCTTTTCTTCATCGACCATGCCATGAATTCATATAGAGTGATATTACACTATTCAAAGCTCGAGAATGGATCAATAAAATGGCGTCCATAGACTTCAAGTAGAGCCATTGAAAATGACCAAGAGCCAAAGCTTTAGGAGGTCCAAAAACCAAGAAGAGAAGTTAAGATGCTCAGAAAATCTTAGGAAACACAATTTGTAGAGCTTAAAATCTCATTTCATGGATGCAAAACCTTCTTAGAAACAATAATCCAAGACAAATCCTTGTAAAATTCTCCAATGCACCATTTTACGAGCTCAAAGATTGAATTAATGTTAGTCTAGAGAAAAATTTCGAGGATTCACCATCGCGAAACAAGTACAAATTAGCAAAATAATTTGGTTTAGTTCATTTTAGCTCACCAACATAACCATGGTTAGATCTAACCCATCTAGTGAATTCATATCAACTATCCGAATGCAATAATATAAAATCAAAGGATGAGGAATTATCCTGAAATCAATGCAAACCCTAACCTAATTCATTTAGAGTTTACAATCATCGATGGAAGAGATCAAAAATTACATGAATCAATGGATGGAGATCCATCATCATATTCAATGCAACTTCAATGCAACCCAACTCAACATTATGAACAAATCACTGACTTCATTTATTGCATATCATAAGCTTTAACAATGGAGTTATGAGCTCAAAGGTAGAGATTAAGTGTGAGCACGACATCGATGGTTGTGATAAGAGTCCTAGCAATGCAAACAAAGGTTAAATTGGAGTTAAGGTCAAATCTACCAACATCATAAAGGGTGAACATCGTGTGGAGGTAGAAAAGGTCCCAAGTAAACAAAATAATCATTTTCATTGACCATTGATTAAGGTCCTAAATCATTTGTAAAAAAATCAAATACCGACCACCTCAAAAAGTAGGTTGATGATTAATCAAAAGGTGGCCAAATCTTATAAATGTTATGATTAACTTGAGAGGTTCCCAAAACATTACAATGTGCTTATGATTATTAAAAGGGGTCAAGCCAATGTTTTCCATGTAACACCTAGGTGGCTAAGTGATATGATTAAGATAGATGCAATGGAAAGTTTGAAGTCTATGTCCTAAAATTTACAAATTTTATCGTAAAATTTGCTAAGGAACCTCGTCTGAGGAAGAAAAGATAGTTTTGTACATGTGATTACAAAGGAAATAAAAACAAGTGGACAAGAATGAAGGTGGTCCCCAAAGGAGAAAGAATTTTTTACTGTTAAAAGACAAATACATTATTTTTCTTACAGGAATAATATTATGCATGTAGTCACAAAAGATAAAGATTTCATTATCAGCAAGCAAAGTGGATCATATGCACAGATGTCAACATTAGAACCTTCATGTGGTCCCACACACATTGGCTGAATTTTTGTAAGCTGTTAAAGACAAAAGAATTATTTATGATCACATAGGGTGATTAAATTTTTGCATGTGCATCAAGAGGCGAAATTAAAAAGTTCTTAAAATATCATTACAAGTGGATGAAGTTGCAAGTGTCACATCAAGAAGAAGAAGAAAAATATTACATACACATTTGAGGAGAATTACATAGCAAGCAAGGGCTATTATTAGCCAAATTATTCATCGTATTTTATTTAAAATAGATCATTCATTGCACTTGGACTAAATTTTTATTTTTGTAACTAAGGCTAATAATGTCTCATTGTAATCAACATGTCTATTTTTATTCTTTTATTTATTTATGATAAAGGGGTAAAATTAGCATGCATGGGCGAGTACAATTTTAGCTTATTTTAGGATGGGATGGGTGAATAATCTTGCTATATATTGTGTGCAATTGCAAGGCCTGAGGAGGACTTTTTGGACATAGGAGTGTTGAAGAAAATTTTGCTAGATTTTCCCCTTGAATGAAAAGTGATTTCTTCCTTTCCAATTATTTGTAGTGGTGTTTATATCTCATTAATTTTTTGAATGTCAAAATTCCCTGATTAATCATCTTACCTTGCTGCAAATTTAGTAATTTCTACATAATATTAGTGTGCATGTTTATCTTATTGTGTTGTTATGACTCATTTTCTCAATGCACAAAGTGTTTTTCCTTAATATTTTGTTGGTATCAAAATTGATTCTCCCTCGGAAGGTGAGAAAAATCATAGATTTAACAAGATACTCAGAGACAGATGAATCGTAAGTCATTTTGTAGCCGGGGAAGGGATTTAGTTGGCTATTTGTCACTTGGGCAATGGAGAAATGGATAGCACCATATAAAAGGATTTGATTTATCCTCACTAATTTAGGCCATGCCTTTTGACCAGGTTGAGATGACCCATTTTGTAATCTCTATCGGTGAAGGACATGAAGAGATCCTTCTTTGCACAATTTTCAGGGGAACCTTGAGAAAATAGGATCAACACGCCACAATTTAACTCTCATGAATTGTCACTTCTAAAGAAACGGGGATATTTTCTAGCCAAGGTTGAGTTCTAAAGACACTTAAAAGTTTGCTTACATACATGTATATTTTGGCAGTAGAATTGGTTCATTTATGGATACACAGCACAAACATTGTACTTTGGGTAGGATTCATGGTTATTTGAAATTTTTGGTGGGGATTAAGCAAGATGAAGTTGATTTCACCAAATCTTTGAGAACCTTTACAACAATTGGAAGACTAATAGACAAAATGCTTTAGAATAGCCAAAATATTCCTTCAACCAAAAGGTGTGCATCAATGAAGCCCCCAGATTTGCATGGTTTCACAAAATATTTGAGAATTCAACACAAAGGCTCAAGCTAAAGACTCAATTAAATATTAAAGACCATTGGTTCCTCATGCCTAAGATACACTCAAAGGCTTATAGACAATCTTTATCAACAAAATGATAGTGAAGTGATTTTAAATTGTCTATCTCATTACAGGATGAAGGATATTCTCGTAATGATATTGAAAATGCCACTAAAATATCATAGGGATGAGATCCTATGTGATTCAGAGGTATTTTAACATAAGATCAACATAGATTAATTCAAGATATATTAGATTTATCAGCAGGGGAAAGTTTTTGGTGCCGTTGTGGGGGATTATTTGAGCACGAGGACCTATTTGTGTGGTAACAACACCTTTTTGGCATCATTGTGGGGGATTATTTGAAACTCTGGGACTTATTTGTGTGGCAACAACATGTTTTTGGCACCATTTCCAGTGACTTGTTAGCATTTCCAGGGATTATTTGAACACCGAGACCTATTTATGCGAAAACAACAACATTTTGGTGCTATTTCTAGGGATCTTCAAAGGCATTCTTATATTTGGCCTTAGTAATACTTCTTACATGCTCTAAGTTTAGATACGTTGTTTAAACATCATCTGTGTTGATATTTGTAAGAATTGTGCAAAGTTACAAGTTTTGTGTGCAATGTTTCTAGTTTGTAAGTCGTTATTGCACTAAATTTATATCATCAGTGATAAATCTTTGGTAGAGGAAGGTCAAATATGCTAAAATTTGTATGATTTAACTATTGATAGATATTTGATAAGTAATTTATAGTGCATTTGTGTGAAACTAAGGTTAAAATCCTTGAGTGGCGAATCCGTATTGATTTAAATTTTGATAAATACCGGGGGCTTAACATGTATTAAGTGAAATCTGTCACTAATCTTTGCAAAGTTGGAAGGAAGAAGATCTTTATTCACTAAATAACCTACTAGAAAGTTGTTTTGAAAAGCTGTGAAAGAAAAATTCAGAAGGAAAAAAATTATAAAAAATAGTTAGAGATCAGAAATCAAGAAAATAGTTATCCATTGCGGAAATTGATTAACTGCGGTTGATGATTACTATTCTTCATAAGGTTATTCTGAATCAGGTAATATTTATATAGAATTGAATACTCCAACTGGAGAGGGTCCTTCATTTGTGTCGATAATTATGCTTCTCGGTTGTCCTGTATTTTCCAAGTTGATAGGGTTTTCCATAAAGCAGAGTCTTTATAGGACATTAATTTTTAAAATTATACTCTATGTTGCAGTAAAGACCCCTTGTCCCTCATCATTCTGTTTCTTTCGCAAAATCACCCCCTCGAGGTAATATGGCCCAACTTCCACCTAGACCTCCATTTGGTTTCAACACTTTTGGACTATAGATTTTAGAGGTATGGATATATATCCAAATGTAGTGCCACAAGATGTTAGAAATAGACTACCTAAATTTCAAGGGAATAATGTTATCACTGGTGATCAACATTTAAAACTATTGACAATATGATGGAAGACTTTTAGATTGAATTTTAGGATGTGTATATAAAGCTGTTTATTCATACTCTTAAGTAGGATTCACATGGTGAAGTATAAATATTTTCTAGATAACTCAATAGATTCATGGAAAAAATGAAAAATGCTTTAGATTGCAATTTTGGGATAAGAGACAGATCCGAGGTTTATTTTTTCTGAATTTCAAAATGTTAAGAAGAATCTATTCAATCTGGTCATGAATTCAATAATGTCTGTTTAATAAGACCTTAAATATAGTACCTATAATCCACGAGGCCAAGTGATGTTTCTTTTAATAAAATACTCTGATGATTTTGACAAAAAGGCTTCCTATTATTTAAGGGAAAAATACCGGGAACTTTGAGGCAAGCCTTCGACATGGCTTTGCAGATCGAAAACAACATCAAAGTAGTTAGTAAGCCTTTAAAGAAGGAAGGTATCAAGATGATCAATCCAGAGAAGCCTCGGTCAAATAATTTTGTTGATTTGGAAGAGGTTGTAAAAACTTTGGCCAAGGATGTTAAGGAAATATCCTATAAAATGGTCGAGAGGCAGAGAGAGAGGGGATTGGACAAAGTTCCCGAGGTTAGTATAAGCCATAAGGTCAAGAAAGATTTAAAAATTATCCCAGAGGTGATCATAGATCGGATGATACGCATAAAGGGCCCTTGGGATGGAAATAGATAGTCCTAACCCTAGGAAAATAGATTGGTGTCGATCCTTTAGCTTTCAAAGTTCTTTACTATAGAAGAGGTCCATGATATGGGTGGTGTGATAGATTTTTCTTGTCCCATTCCCAATGTGATGAAGAAAAAGAAGTTGAGGAATTTGATGATGATGATGCATGCATGATGTATTGCTCTAAAATTTAACTTGATGAGTTGAGATGATAAGTGCTATAAGCTGTTGTTGATTGTTGGGATTGCATTCCTTTGGGTATTACCTCTTCCTCCCACTCATACTTTTGAAATTGATATGGTACAAGATTTTGATTTTCCTAATAATGATTTTGAGTACTTAAGGAATTAATGATTAAGAAGTATGATGGAGGAATTCCTTTAGAAGAGGATAAATAGTTATTAATGAATGGAGTAGTTTGCCACAAAAAGAATATAATACTAGAGAACAAAGTTGTCGAAAGGGGTAGGGCCTCATGAAAAACCAAAAATTCTAGTGCGTACTAGTATCACTAAGGAAACCCCTAATAAAGATGCATCTTGCAAAGGATTTTTCACCCCAAATAAAACTTTTATTCCTCCCCATGCTAAGACTATTAAAAATCTCATGCCATCGAGATGAATTTGTAAACCTTCCTCCTAACACACGCGTGATCCAAATATGTTTCGATGGCCATAGCCCAAATCTTGAGTCAAATCAAGATTATTGTTCCTATTGTTGAATTGCTTAGAATCCTTGAGCATAAGAAGAGGGTGTTTGAGTATTTGGGGCTTAAGGAAGAAAAGATTGTCACCATGGTAAAAATGTAAACAATGTAGAGGTTCATCCTGCCATTGCGAGAACTAGAAAAACTACAAGTATTGGAGGAATTGGATGAACCACCAAAGGTTTATTTGGGAACTTCTCTTGTTGAGTCTTAGCTTGAATGTGGATAATTTTTTTCTACTATGATTACTAAAGATAGGTTGTTACATAACTACATGTTTAACTTAGGAGCTTCATACAATGTAATTCCTCTTGAGGTCATGAATGAGTTGAATCTCAAAGTAACAAAAACTTAAGGGAAATGTACTACCACAGATTTAAGAGAGGTGCTAGTAGTTGGATGTGTTAAGGGTTTATTAGTGCGATTGGCAGCTTAACTAGGCAAGTATATAACTTTCAATGTAGTAATTGCAGATTATCCTACTAAGTGGGGAATGTTATTATCCAAAAAGGGGACAGCTAGTGTGGGTAGAAGTGTGCAAATGGACATGTCTTATGCCACCATACCAATTGAGGGAAACCTTGTTAAGTTACCTGTGAAAAGAAATTGTTATATCTCATTAAGGACCCCAACAATTTTTGTAAAGGTTCTCAAAGATGCGGTGAAATCAACTTCATCTTGCTTAATCCCTGACAAATTTTTTTAAATAACCATGAATCCTACTTTACAAAGTACCCTATTTGTAGTGTGTATTGACAAATGAACAAACAAATTCTACTGTAAAATATACAGAAGCAAGTGGGTTTTAAGTGTCTTTAGTAACCAGAACCTTTGTTCAAAAAATATCTCAACTCTTTAGAAATGACAACTAGTGAGAGTTAAGTTGTGGTGCATAGATCATATTTTCTCAAGGTTCCCTTGAAAATTGTGCAAAGAAGGATATCTTCATGTACTTCACCCACAAAGGTTACAAAATGGGTCCTCTCACCCTGGTCGAAAGGCACGACCTAAAGTAGTGAGGATAGATCAAATCCTCTTATATGGTGTTATCCATTTCTCCACCACTTGAGTGACAAAGAGCTAGCTGAATCCCTTCCCTAGCTACAAAATGACTTATGATTCATCTATCTCTGAGTATCTTATTAAATCTATGATGTTTCTCGGCTTCCTAAGGGAGAATCAATTTGGATACCAACACCATTTTGGTAAAGCCTTAGTAGTGCAATCTTCCTTTAGATCTCGATTTAATGCGTATGTTGATCTTGCGAAAAATTGTCTACTTTTAATTGAGAATGTTTTCAAATGCTTTTATGTTTTGCTGCTGCAATATTATGTTAAAATCCATCCGAATCACATAGGATCTTGTCCTGTGATATTTTAGTGGAATTTTCAATTTCATTATGAGAAGAGCCTTCATCTGTAATGAGATAAACAATTTAAAATCACTTTACTTTCATTTTGTTGATAATGATTGTCGTAAGCCTTTAAGTGTATCTTAGTCGTGAGGAGCCGAGGGTCTTTAATGTTTAATTGAATCTTTATCTTGAGCCTTCATGTTGAAACCGTGCACGTCTAGGGCTCCATTTATGCACACCTTCTAGTTGAAGGAATATTTTGCTTGCAATCTGAAGCATTTTGTTTGTTAGTCTAAACCAATTGTTATAAAGTGTCTCAAAGATTTGGTGAAATCAACTTCAGTATTCCTTAATCCCCACAAAATTTTTAAAATAACCATGAATCCTACAAGTACCCCAATTGTTTGTATTGTGTATCTATAAATGAACCAATTCTCTTTGCTAAAATATCTGAGAAGCAAGTAGGTTCTAAGTGTCTTTAGTAACCCAAACCTTGCTGAAGAAAATATCCCCATTATTTTGGCGTGACAACTCGTAAAATTTAAATTGTGGTGTAGTGATCATATTTTCTCAAGGTTCCCCTACAAATTGTACAAAGAAGGATATCTTCATGTCCTTCACCGACAGACGTTACAAAATGGGTCTTCTCAACCTGGTCAAAAGGCACGACCTAAAGTAGTGAAGATAGATCAAATCCTCTTCTATGGTGCTATCTGTTTCTCCAATGCCACTGAGTAACAAAGAGCTAGTTGAATCCCGTCCTGGATATAAAATGACTTATGATTCATCTGTCTCGAGTATCTTGTTAAATTTGAGATGTTGTTTGGATTCCGAGGGAGAATCAATTTGGATACCAACACCTTTCTAGTGCCATTTCCGAGGGACTTATTAGCATTACCGGGGATTATTTGAGCACCAGGACCTATTTGTGTGGAAATAACACCTTTCTCATGTCATTTTCAGGGATCTTCAAAGGCATTCTTATATTTGGACCTGGTAATGTTTCTTACATGATCTAAGTGCAAATATGTTGTTTAAACATCATCCTATGTTGAGATTTGTAATAATTGTGCGAAGTTAAAATTTTTGTGTGTAATATTTCAAGTTTCTTGTGGTTATTGCACTAAATTTATATCATCATTGATAAATACTAGTAAAGGAAGGTAAGATCATCTTATCTTTGTAGGATTTAAGTGATGATAGATATTTGACAAGTCATTTATAGTGCATTTACATAACTAAGGTGAAAATCCTTAGTGGAGACTCCATTTTGATTTAAATTTTGATAAATACCGAGTGCCTTAACTTTGTATTAAAGTTAAATTTGTCACTAATATTTACAAATCTGGAAGGAAGAATATCTTTCTTCACTAAAGACCGTACCAAAAAAATGTTTACAGAATTGGGAAAGAAAAATTTAGAAGAAAAAAGAGTCTAGAAAATAGTTGGAGATCAGGAATCAGGAAAAGAGTTATCCATTGTGGAAAGTGATCGACTGCGGTTGAGGATTGCCATTCTTCTTCAATTGTTTCCAAATAAGGTAATTTTTCATATATATCTAAATTCTTGAACTACGAGATGATCCTTCATTTGTATACGATAAGTTGCTTCTCGATTGTCCACTGTATTTTCCAAAGTTGATAGGGTTTTCAATGAAATATAGTCTTTTGAGGACATTCATTTCGAAAATTGTACTCCTATGTTCAAAATACCCCTTTTCCCTCATCATTTTTTTTTTTCTCTGTAGGATCGGTCCCTCAAGGAAATATGGCCCAACCCCCACCTAGACCTTTTTTTGGTTGTGAATACTTTTGGTCCTATAGATTTTAGAGGTATGGTTGGATATCCAAATGTAGTGCCCCAAGATGTTAGAAATAGACTACCTAAATTTCAAGGGAATAATGTTATCACTAGCGATCAACATTTAAATTTTTTTGTCAATATGATGGAATACTTTGAGATTGAATTTGAGGATTTGGATATAAAATTTTTATTCATATTCTTGAGGAGGATGCACGTGATTTGGTATAATTATTTACTAGACAAATCGATAGGTTTATGGATAGAAATGAAAAATGATTTTAGATTGCAATATGGAGGATAAGACAGGATCCCGAGGTTTCTTTTCTCGAATTTGAAAATATTAAGAAGAATCTAATGAATCTATTCATGACTTCAATACTCGGTTCAATAATATTCTAAATAGGCTACCTGTAATCCGAGGCCAAGTGATGTTTCTTTTACCGATAAAATATTCGATGCTTTTGAAAAAGGCTGCCTATTCTTTAAAGGACAAAAACTAAGGAACATTGAGGTAGGCCTTAACCATGGCTTTGTAGATTGAAAATAACATCAAGGCGGTTAGTAAGCCTCCTAAGAGGCACGTATCCAGCTAATCAATTGAGAGAAGCCTCGGTCGAATAAATAGAAGAAAACTTTGTAAAAACTTTGGTCAATATTGTACTGTTAGGAAATATCTTATAAAGCTGGCTAGATCGAGAGAAGGAGATTGAACAAGGTTCCCAAGGTCATATCAAGCCATAAGGTCAAGAAATATTTGGAAAAATCATGCTAGAGGTGATCATAGATTAGATGACGGGGGTAAAGGGCCCATGGGATCAGGAAATAGACATCCAACCCCAGGAAAATAGATTGGTGCTGATTGTTTAACTACCAAAGTTGCTACTATGGAAGAGGTCCATGATATGGAGTGGTGTGATAGATATTTCCTTCCCCATTTCCTATGCGATGAAGACAAATAAGTTGAGTAAGATGATGATGATGAGACAGATAATGATGCATGCATGATGGATTGCTCTACAAGTTCACAACAAGGAGTGACTTCATTTGAACTAATAAGGGCCAAAACTCACTACTTGATTTTACGGGATTGCATTCACTAGGTATTACCTCTTCCTCCACTCATACTTTTGAAATTGATATGGTATAATATTTTTAGTACTTAAGAGCATTACTGATTAATAAGTATGATGGAGGAATTCCTTTAGAAGAGGACAAATAATTATTAATGACGCAATAGTTGCCCAGAAAAGGAATACAATACCAAGAGTAGGGTTGCAAAGGAGTAAGGCCCCAAGCCAAACCAAAAAATCAAATTATTACCGGTATCCCTAAGGAAACCCGTAAAAAGATGCATCTAGGAATGGATTTTTCACCCCAAATAAAAATTGTGTTCCTCCTATTGTCCTCTCAAAATTTCCCCTCTTTTGAAAGTAAAAAATTGAAAAATTTTAATTGACACCCTTTAGTGATGTTCTAGTGAAGTGAAAAGTTGAGGAGATAGTAAAAATTCATGTTTTTTGGAGTTATTTTGGTGATTTGTGGGTTTATCGAACATTTTTTCCCTCATATCTCAAGTTCTCTCGGGCCTTTATTCCCGATCGGCTACATTCTCCAAAATTCTTTAACTTTCAGTTCTGTCAGAACTTTTTGGCCCATTTGTCCCAAGTTTTCCGAGGGCTCTCTATTCCCCAATCACCTACATCACCCACATCGGGTCCTTCATGTAACTTTGTCCCATCTTTCCCAAAAGTGTCTGTGCCTTCTGTCCCACCTTTTCCCACATCAGCCAAATCATGTCTTCACGTCACTCAGGTCCCTCACGTTTCCCATTTTTTGGACCACACGTGCTCATTTGGCCCGCTTTACCCCCATCGCCTGCGTTGGTTGGGTCGCGTCTTCACGTCCCTAATGTCCCAAATGTACCAAAGACCATCCGGGCCAGTTTTTTCCGCTCTTCCCGATTCTTATCTTTTTAAGTTGGTGTAATATGAATTTAATGTGCACTTAATGACCTTCTCTCTCCTAAACGACTATTTAATGGGACTATTCGCTGTGCATTTGACACATTGCTCACTTTCCATAATTTTCTTGAGTTCATATAATTAAGGTCATTTGCTTGTGCTCCTACTCCCTTTGCATTTTTCATTACAAATTCGATCCTTGAAGGTTTTTCCTTTGTGCATTGCAAACATGAAGATCAAATTCCAAGGCCAAGAACATGTATCACCTCTTGAGTCCTCTGTTCCTAATATCGGGGATAGTGAGGTTTGACACCTAGATTTTGTGGATTTTGGAGCAGATTGAATTTCCCTAATCCCTCCCCAGGCACAAATGATCAATGACAATAGACTTTCTTATGTGGCTCATTTCCCTATCTCTATACAATGTCTTGACACTTGTCTTGCTGTGGAGCTCATTTTAACTCAAATACAAAAGAGCTTACTAATGTCCATGGTGAGCTAATTGCCAAACTTGATGTTGCTGCCATTTCTACTGCCCTATGCATTCTAGAGAGTGTGGAATCCATCATTCTCACTCAATCTCAAGCTCAGACCCTATTTGAATAGAATAGTGAAAATTTAAGGCAAGAATAGAAAATTCATGGTTGAAGAACCCTAAGAAGGACCATCCCAACTTTCTAAGGCATTATTTAGGGGTGATTTCAATGAAGAGCTATCTAGTTTCATCATTTTGCTAGCTCCTGTCATGGGATTTCCCTCTACCAATGAATTTCACTTCTGGATGAGTCCTTTCATCAACATCATCTGCGAAAGTAATCAAAACATAAATCGGGCAAAAATCATTTGTATGAATTTGACCAAGAAATTGTCTAATGTGTAGTAGACTAAGAAGTTCTATATGACTTTTGATGTATTCCATGGCAGCATCCTAATAGCGGTTTGGATTCACATACATGGAGGGCCAGAAGGATGAGCCCATTTATGCATACTTCCCTCAATTCAACCTTGAAACTAGCAACCACAATTTCATGAGACTTAATGATGCCTTTACCATGTATATTGTAAGGATCTTAGAAGGTGATACAACAGGAGGTTTTACGATGAAGCCATGAACCTAATAGCTAAGTATGGATATTTCTTCATTCAATTCAAGAGGTTTTAATATATCAGGTTGGATCATTATGAAAACACACCTCTCAAGCTCCCCATGTTTTGTAATGACAAGATGGCTCTAATCGAAGCTGTCCGAGGCAATTGGATAAATTGCATAGAACTTGCGAGGACAAGAAAATCTCTCGTCTGCGCTTTCCTATTTCTTTGGGAAACTATACATGTAAAACAACCTTGGATGCCTAAAATATAGAAAGGGACCCTACTCCCATCACTTTGTCCACTTTTTTGAGGCCTAGGGCTTGCTTTGACTTGAAGAAGTTCATTGAAACGAGAACCTTAGAATAAATTATCATCACCGCGTCTGATAATCTTGAGGATTACTTGGATATGTGTAGATGATTTTGAAGCAAGGAAGAGGCACTACGGCAGACTCTCTATGCAACTAATTAAATATCTCGATCTCTATCAAACTCCTGAAGGGTTCCAGCATGATGATGAAGACTTACAATCTTTTTAATATCATACATTAGTCAAACATACTTCTTTGGAAGATCTAGATTGGTAGAAGAAGGAGAATGATGACTTTGTTGAGATTTTGACCCATGTCCTTGTAAGAACCAAATTTTGGTTTGACAGGAAGGTTCGAGAGCTTAAGAAGAATCAAAGTCGATCTTCTTCCAGAGATACTTCAACACCTAGGAAGGAAACACATACACCCAACACATAGGTACCTATTCAAACCACTCCTTCTTCCTCAATTAAAGAAACCTGAATCATCTACTCCCTCTTCTTCTATTCAAGTATACCATAGCAAGATAAAAGAGGTTAAACAAGAGCCAATTGAGGAAGAACCCCTTCTAGAGAATTCAGGATTGCCTTCAGGCCAGAGAACATTATTGTTCCCAATGAAAGTAATGATGGTGAAGTACCAAATCCTACAGGAACTTCAGAAGTTATAGTAGAAGATGAGAAGGAGGTGCCTAACACTAAATCTCCCGATAACACAGATTCCTCTACACAAGAAGCTCTAGATGCCTCACTCACCTCTTATCTGGAATCAAAAGTGTTGAATACCTTAAGTTCCATCAGTTCACTTTCTCTTGGACCTCTTGTCCCTTCTTCTTCTTCTTCTACTTTTGCATGGGTACAACCCTTAGTTGATAGTAGGAAGAGAAAACCTTCTTCCCATTTGATAGGGCAAAATTTTGATTACTGTGGCTGACTTTGTTAGTACTACTCCTCCTCCTCTAGAAAAGAGAGCTAAAATAACTTCAAGGATAGTGACGGATGCTCAAGGCCAACAATTTCTAGAGGTTGCAAAGCCTAAGGTTGATAAGGTAGAGAAAGACCTATTAGCCTCTGGTCTCGAACTTTCTAGAATTCCAATGGGAGAATCTACTCCTAAGAGTGAGGTACATAACCTCCAAGAAAAAGCAACTAAGGTTATTGAGAGAGTGGAAATGGGTAAACAAACTATATAATAGTTGGAAGAACAAAACCAAGTTCTTTCCAACTTCATCAAGTAATTATTGAAAAAGATAAGGTTTTGGATCTGCTCCACTGGTTGCCCTTCCACCTCCTATGATTCTTAGTCATGATGAGGTTGTAGTATCATGGATATACATAGATATTCCACTTATGGAAAGGCTATGGAATCCATGGTTGATGACATGACCATTGTAGGCTTGAACTTCATTGTAGAGGCCTTGAAGCTAATGAGAAGGTGGTCAACTGGAAAAAAAAACTCTCCTCCTCTATTAAAACTATGGGAAAAGAATGAATCTTTGGAGTAGTTGCATCATAGATCTTCGTGTGATGGGAGAGGTTGATGAAATGAAATTATTGGCTATTAAATTTTTCGATGATGCAAGGATAACTTGTCAAAGGTCATGGGTTTTCGGTGTTGAATGGAAAATAAAAGTTACGGAAGAAGCCTTGGGAGGATTGAGCTTGATTGGCGAAGGGAGAATCTTTCAAGACTTGTGTGGCATCTGCCTTTAAGGATATAAATTGGCATCTTCATGATGAAACTTGAAGTGTTCCTTTCTCTCTTCAATATATTAAAACTCAGTTGAGGGACATTTTTCAAAGAAGGCACATTGTTCAAAGAAGAACTCATTACCAAAGTTAAGATAAAGGATATTTTCTCTATTCAATCTACCATTAAAGAGGCTAATAAAGAATACTTGGAACATACCAAGTTTGATAACAACATGGAGAAATGTCTAGGCACTTGGTCTCATGTCACTGCCAACACATCAATCCCACAAGGCAGGGAGATAGCTGAGGCATTAAAAATATTCAAGCAACGGATTCTCAATTCAGTGGGCTCTCCTCAGTAATAAGTAGATGTTTTGTCTCCTAGTTTCTCCTTTTCTCCTTCTTTTCCTAGAATTGAGCTCATTGTAAAATAATTAAGGACATTGTGTTGAACAATTACTTAATTAATATTTTAGTTAAAAGAAACGGTTACCAAGTGTAACCAATTTGTAAGCTATATAATGGGCTCTCTATGCCATTTTCAAGGGCTAGAACTCTGGTTATTTTTAAAAGTGTAAAGGAGTAAAAATCTATCAATACAAGAAGATATCTCTTTCTATTTCTATCTGTTCTTGTTCTTTCCTTTCTATCTATTAAAAGTTATTGAATCATTAGTCTATTTTACTTTAAGAAGCTTTGTATTCTTGTGGATGTCATTTTTGGAACTTTGTGTCTATGAAATAAGATCTTGTGATTTTAATGCAAAAGATTTTGTTCTATATGATTCCATTTTGGCATGTGTAAGGAATTATTTTGTTATATATATTTCCTAAGAGTGTTATTCTACCTTTTCCCATTCCTTAATTCTTCTATCCTTTTTGTATTGATGATATGTAATATCAAACACTTTCATGATATCGAGATCGTCTTTAAAACTAAATGTTGCACATTTTTAAATAGGTTTTTGCTTTAAATAAGGAACCTCTCCCATCGGATAGGAGGAATTTTTTTGCTTGATTTATTGTTTTCAATAAATTCCTTATTTGACAACCAACTTGATTTTTGGTGACTGTACTAGGGATTCCTTTTTGATGGATTCTAGTTTATGAAAAAAATTGATCATTTTTGATCTGGAGACTCTAAGATTTACTCACAATAGGAGAGCCATTGGTATTGAAGATTCTCGAGTTTCATCTCCTAGAAGCGATGAAGGTTTTCTCTTCCTTCAATAAAAGAAAGCCCTTGTTGAAGATAGAAACCTTGAAATAGTATCCCTTAAGAGGAACTAACCCTAATCTTCATGCTTTAATTCTTGCTAGTGTTTCAGTTCCTCTTCAAGCATTCTTTCCAAGAATGGCAGTTCCATTACATAGGGGCCATTTTGTTGGGCCTCTTGCCCTTCCTCAACATTTGCATGAGTTACCGGGGGTAAAAGGAACTTTCCCAAGTTCAATGGTGATGGTAAAGTGCACTCAGATGAACATATTGCAGCCTTCATAGTTGCATGTGGAGTCCTTGGTGTTGAGCATGAAGATGTCTCAGTGAGGATTTTTGTAGAGACTTTGAAAGATAATGCGGTAGATTGGTTCTATCACCTTCTGCTGGGACCATTACCAATTGTGCTACTATAAGGAAAAGATTTGAGAAGCATTTTAAACCCACGAGAAGATGTGCATGCTCTGCTAGCATGATTTCTCAAATCAAGAAATAACCATAAGAGCCTATGAGAGAGTTTGTGGCTAGAGTTGATAAGTTGATTAATAAGATCCCCTTTGGACACCCGACCCATGGACCAGATTCAAAAATGTTTTTCCTAAACGCTCAATTTCACTGAGGTAAGTGTTATCCAAAATTCACCCCTCAAGGTAATTTTGATAACATGCATCAAATTATTCAATCCAAAGCAAGTAGATTGATTCGAGGCCCAAAATCATGATTTTTGGGGTCCCCTCGGCTTTTTTGCTAACTCTCCCATCCAAGAAGAAATCCAAACGAGTTAGAAAAAATGGAAAAAATGTGAAAATAAGGTTCCAGGACTGTTTTAAAGCATTTTGGTCTGAAGGGTTTAGGTAGTACCGATTCGGGTCATACCGAGGTTCGTCATTACCAAGCTTGGGGCGAAATACAAATAAAATTGGCTAAGTCAGACATTTTTGTCCCAGGCGGTCCACGGGACAGTTGGGACGTCAGGACGCGAAAAGCCGAAATGACCGAATGTGGAAAAAATAGTCAAGTTTTGTTTTCACATGGTTTGGGACATCCAGGACAAAAGTATGTGTGGTACACGAATTGATCGATTTTCCGAAAGGCGGTTTGGGACAGCCCGAGACAAAAGTGTGAGAGGAGTACGCGAGGGACGCGAAAAGGCGAAAAGGCCGCAAAGAAAGACAAGGAAGCCCGAACCGGCTGATGTGGGAGAATGTGTCCCAGGCGGTCCATGGGACAATTGGGACAAATTTATGCGGGGGACACGAAAAGTCAAAGCGGCCAAAGGCAAAGAAGAAAAGTCAATGTTTGACGGTGAAACTTCAAGCGGCCATAACTTTTTGACTCAAGCTCAATTTTCACAAAATTGTACTTTCTGGAATGAGCACAACTTTACGGATTTCTTATTTTTGATGAGGGTAGATATATTTAATTAAGAGAAACATATTCAGCTCCGGTCAGTTAATGCTCATTCGTCGAATAATGAGAAAACACTTTGCGGACCCAAAATAGTGTCCACTTTCGAGAACACCATAACTTTTGTATTTCTCAACGAAATCGCACAAAATTGGTACCGTTGGAATCGTGGCTCCAAGCCTGATGCAAAACAATCAATAAATTATATATTTTATGAGATATTTATTGATATTTTAAAGAAAACGTGGCTGGGTTCATAACAGTGTTTTATTTGGTGGTTGGGAGTGCAATTAAGAGGCATGGTCATCATTCTTTCTCTCTTTGCCTTTTCAGGATAGTATGGGGAGCCTTTTGCAAGTAATATATAATCATTTTACTCCATTTAATGCCTCTTACAAGTGGTTGAAGGACAAATTTCAGGATTTCCATTTTCCCTTCTCTTTCTCTTCTCTTTTTTCTATAAATTGGAGTGTTGGGCTCATTGTAAAAGGAGGTAGTTTTTGTAGCAAAGCTCTGCCAAAATTGCTTTGTGAAGCCAATGTGTTATAGGCCCTTGTTGTGGACTCCTTGCATGGTGATCCAGGCCCTTACCTTGTAACCGATTGAACTGTGCATATCAGGAAGCAATAAAATATAAGTTTGTGGATGTATCTTCCCCTGCTATGTTTTCTTGCATTCTTCTTGCCCCTTCAACCTCTTCTTTACAAGAATATTGTGTCTATTATTATGTTCATGCAGGGATCCATTATCATTGTGTATGTTTGAAATATTGTTGTGAATGTGTTTTGCTAGATTATGGAGAACTGTCATCACCTCTTCTAGTGTGCACTTTGCTTCTGTATTTCACACATTTGGAGACTACTCTCACACCCTCCTTTTCTGGTGTATCACTGCTTTAGTGTAGGCTTTCATTTTATGCATTCTCTCTCCCTGGTCCCTTGGAAATTTAGATTAGAATAGTTAGTTTCCCCTGCATTAGAGTAGATTGTGGTAGGTAGTTTAGGAGCAAGAACCAGCTTTCTCTAGAGGTCTATCTCAAGTAACAAGTCCCACAACTTGGAGATAGTACCCATGTTATCCAATCACTGTGAGTTCAAATATATGCACTTGTATAAACGAGAAGGTGTCTTTGTGATTTGGTGATAATGATAAGCTATGAATTGAGGAGAGATAATCTTGGAACATTGGATGAGCATCAAAGATTAGTCGTTAGTGTTGAGGATGACACGATCATGTGCAGCAAGTTGAAACTAGATCCTTCCAATTCTAAAGCATCTATTTCTTCTTCTTTAAACTCTAGAGCTAATGCAGATCCCTAGTACAAAAGCGGCCAATGACCTCATTATTATCAAGAAACAATTGGCTCAAAGCATGCTCCTTATCAAGATGTCCCAAGAAGAAAATTCCAACACAAGAACCATTTACCCTCTTCTCGATTAAGGTTGGAAATCAAGGGACCACCCATCAAGATCCCTATGAATGCAACTTGTGAAGTTGAGGAACTGAGGAAGAAACTAATGAAGAATTTTAAGAATGCGGAGAGGAAGGCGAGGAGGAATTAGAAGAACTTGATGGATATCAAGTCAATTTTCTCACCTCTTGAGGGAGTTGATGAAGAAGATGATTATGATGAAGTAGTAGTAGATATGAATAGTGATTCATATGCTGTTATGACATGAGAATAGACCAATAATAAGGAAAAAGTGATACGGACACATCAAGAAAGCTAAAGATTATTCCACAACTATCCTAGTTATGGCAAGAAGAGAATCTCTTATTCCCACTACATAGACACAAAAGATTAGTATTGATTATCTTTCTCCTATTTCTACTTCCAAAACTTCCTTTTCTCTAGCTCCTAAACTTGATAAGCCTAAAATTCCTAGTGATGATTCCCCATCCATCTCTGGATCTTTTGATATCAATGACCATCTTAAGAAAACAAAAGTTCAAATTTCAAAGGTTGAGTATTATCAAAACCACCCAAAAGTATTTTCCAAAATGATTCACTTTGTCAATTCCCATTCCAAAACTACCTCTAAAGGCCTTTTACCTACTCCATACTCCACACCCCAACCAAATCTTATGGCTACAGTCACCACATCTAATGATAAAATCAAACCTTGTTATGTGACTCTTCTTATAGCAGGCCATAAACTTAGGAACTGTGTCATAGATTCAAGAGCATCAAATAATGTAATGCCTGCCAAAGTGGCTCATGCTTTGGGTCTCACCCTCACATGCACTATTGGTTCATGTTATTCTATAGAGAGTAGGGAGGTGCCTTTGGTGGGAAGGATTAAAGATGCACAAGTAGCTTTTGCTGCCTTACCTAAGAAAAAGGTTTTGGCTACTATTACAGTATGAGATATCCATCCTTAATATGGTATGCTTTTAAGTAGGAATTTTTGTAAAGATGTCGAAGGAGAGATTCAAATGGATTTGTCACATGCCCTTATACCAGTCAATGGAAAAATGAAGAAGTTGTTGCTGGAGAAGTAATCCACGTATATTGTGCAAAAGACGGATGATCCCAAAGCACAAATACTCTATGAAGATATTGGACATGGTAACTATATGATTATGTCTCCAAAGGAAACTAAACTTCCCAAAGAAGTACTTCATGATCCTAATGGTGTTTGGAATCTAGAATTTGATGGAAGCTGCTCCTCAGCTAGTTCTGGAGCTAGCGTGGTGTTGATATCTCTTGAGGGAAAAGTTCATCCTTTCTCATTCAAACTACAGTTTGAAAATACAAATAATATAGCGAGAATATGAAGCTCTCATTATTGGGCTTAACATGGCAAAGGAAGAAGGTGTGAAGAATCTTCTGGCTCAGGGAGATGTGGAACTAGTTGTTAAACAAGTCAGAGACCTTTTTCAAGTAAAGAACAGAAGGTTGAAGCATTATAGGAATTTGGTTTGGGATTCTATTGAATTTCTTGATGCCTTTTCTATCGAGGCAGTCCCAAGGGAAAAGAACACAAGGAATGATTCACTAGTTGTCTCGGGATCATTGCTGATACCTCACCCTAATTTCTCTCAAGATAAATTCACCATTGAAATGATCCAATTGCCAAGTGTGCCTGATAATGAAAGTAACTGGAAAGTTTTCAATGATGATCAGCATTTTATTTCTTTCTTGGAGCTCAGAGATAGCTTTGAACAATTGTACTTTGAAGGAAGTGACAATTTTCCTCATGAGAGTGTATCTTCCAATAAGGAGGGTGTCAAAGAAGAGACAAATCAAGATGGGTGCATCAAACTCAAAGGTAACAAGATTCCTAAAGAGATGGTGAGTTTGGAAGAGTTGTTTGATAAACATGATAGGTATGTTAAGTCTAAAACTCCTACAAGAGTTTGAAAATCTATTGAGTATGAAAAGATTAACATCGGGAGCTCTGATAACCCCAAAATGGTGAACATTGGGAAATGTTGCACACAAGAAGAAAAGAAAAAGGTAGTAAATCTTTTGAAGAGGTACAATGATGTACTTGCTTATTGTTATGATGATCTAAAAGCTTTCTAGCCCAAAGAATTGCAACATTTCATTCCTATCAAACCTAGGATTAAACCTTTCAAGAAAAAGCAAAGGCAGTACAATCCAAAGATTGTTGATACCATTTTTCAGGAAATACAAAAATTATTGAAAGCTAAAATTATTTTCCCCATTCATCATTCAACATGGATTGCCAACATTGTACCTGTCAGGAAGAAAAATGGTGAGATTCGTATCTGTGTTGACTTTAGGAATCTGAATCAAGATTCTTTGAAGGACAACTACCCTCTACCCATGATGGATCAAGTTTTGCAAGTTGTTACAGGGTCTAAAATGTTGTCCATGCTTGATGGCTTCTCAGGGTATAATCAAGTGGAAGTTAATACCGCAAATCAACACAAGACTGCCTTCACCACCCCCTAGGGTACTTTTGCCTACAAGAGGATGCCTTTTGGACTCATTAACGTTGGTGCCACTTTTCAAAGGGATATGGACTTGGATTTTGGAAGCATGAAAGGAAAATTTATTGTTGTGTATCTAGATGACCTGACTATGTTTTCCAAAACTAGAGCAGATCATTTTTAGCATCTGGAAAAATTTCTCTTGAAGTGCAGAGAATATGGGGTCTCTTTGAATCCCAAGAAATTTGTCTTTTGTGTCACGGAGGGAAAATTTTTGGGGCATGTTGTCTCTAAATATGGAATAAAAATCGATCCTGAATGAGTTCAAGCTATTCAACAGATTCCTCTTCCCACAAGTAAGAAGGGAGTGCATTCTTTCTTTGGTAAGATCAACTTCCTAAGAAGATTCATTCCTAATTTTGTAGAGATAACTTTGGATATCACCTAAAATATGAAAGGAAACAAACATTTGGCTGGTCCTCTAAAGGGAAAGAGGCATTTGAAGGTATAAAAAGGTTATGTCTAGGACTCCTATCTTAGCATGTACAGATTTCAGTAAAGATTTTATTAGTTATTGCTATGCCACAGAAAGCACTCTAGCTGCTATAGTGACCCAGAAAGATTTTGATAATCATGAGCTCCCAATTGCATTAATGAGCTACATTCTCAAAAATCACGAGTTAAAGTACACCATGATGAAGAAACATGCTTTTGTAGTGGTTAAAGATGTCAAGTTGTTTCGATTTTATATTCTTAACTCCCACTTTGTGGTGCTTGTGCCTATAGCCATCAAGTTTATTTTTACGTAGCAAGAATTTGGAACTAGAGAGGAAACTAGGTAACAAAGGTTCAAGAATATGATAATGACATCAAACCAACAAAACTAGTGCGGGGTAAAGGCTTGTGTGAACTCATTGGTGAAGGAACTAGTCATGAATCACTTAAGGATGAGGTTGATGTTCCTATTGTTCTATTTCTCAACTCGACTGATGAGTAGTATGTTGATATCACTCATTTTCTCACATATGGGAGTGTCCTCTCACTTGACTACCAAAGAGAAGAGAGCTATCAAGCTAAGATCAACACAATACATGTTGTGGAAGAATTATTTTTCAAACGTGGAGTGGATGGAAGATTTGTGAAATACATTGATAAGGAGCAACAAAAGAATCTTTTCTCAGACTTTCCATGATCAAGCATGTGGAGGTCATTACTCATCTATTGTTGCTTCTCACAAGGTACTTTTCACTAGATACTATTGCCTTGCTTTGTTTAAGGATTCATCAAAATGGGTTAATAAATGTGAAGCTTGTTAGACCTTTGTGGGAAGACCCAAGTTGGTTTCGTAGCTCTATGTTTTCTTGGGCTCTCTATTCCCCAATCACCCACATTTCCTACATCAGGTCCTGTTAGTGCAGAATCACAGCACCCTTGGATGTTGATCATATTTCTAGTTTGATCATGCTAGCATCTAGTGTGATTGCACAACATGAAATCCTTTCTCCAAGTGTGGGGCTTGCAAACATGAGAAAGGAATCTCGAGAGAAGGTTGGTTCCTCTTCCTAAACTACTCGCCAAAAGCTATTCTAGTGTAGGAAAGCTAATCTAATCCTAATCTAACCATGCCAAGGAGATAGAGAGAGAGAGAGAAAAGGGAAAAACATAGCCTACACTAAAACGGTGATACACTGAGAGAAGGAAAATGTTGAACATCTATCAAAAGCGCCATAGAACAAGGAGAGGTGAGCAATGGAAAGGATGTATAGATGCATCACGAGGCCCAAGGATAGATTTCACACTCCATGAACACAGCTCCGAACACTGTAATGAACATTCAAACGTGCAAAAGTACTGCTGATGAAGAGAGCAAAGAAGAAAACAAGCGAAAGACGAGCAAGGATGGACATATGCATCACGAAACACATTTTTGTTGCTTTAGAAGTTTGCCTGAACATAATTTTAATGGTAAAAGGAAAAAATGCCATTACAGGAGTAGGGGAGGAGGTTCGAACTCCATTTTCAACCTGGTGAAAAAAGAAGGGAGGCGAGTGAAAAGATGAACCACACTTTAGAAAGAAGCCTCTCCTTACAATTTATAGGAAGAATGAGAGAGGGAAGAGAGAGGAAATCCAGATCTACCCTGACCACTTCTAGGTTGCATTTAATTCATCTCATCATGACGGTGGGTGACAACCCTAGAAAAGCGGCGAACTATATTTTTCATTTAAGCTAGTTTTGAAAGCGTCATTTCGGCCATTATCACGTGCTAGAGACGTTTCTTTAATTTTCTCTCCAAACTGAACCAAAATGAAAAGTGACCCTAGAATCATGTATATAATTTCACTAGATTTCCATTGATATAAAGAACATGAAAAACCAAGCTCTGGATCGAAAGTTATGGCGATCTGAAGATTAGGGCAAAAGCAGGCCAAAGCAGATCAGCAGGAAAATATTTGAATTTTTCACGCTCTGCCACTTGGATGACACTGCTAGGCTCACGATTCATCCGCGGGCTCATCCTTTGAAAATTTCTTTTGGGCCCTTCCTTAATTTATTGCCACTTGGACATGTGTCACTATTTTATTGGCTCGGGCACGAGGCGCACTTTGTCCTTGAAAATTTGGTATTTTTCACTTTGGGAAAATTTTCCCATTTCTCCCGTGCTCCACCACTCAAGTGCCACATGGCACGATTTCATTCGGCGGACCCTTCACGACCATTTCCCTTTGGAAAATTTTCAAAATTTTCCTGCCGGGCCGATGAGGTGAAGACACGTGGCGAGATTTGATTCGTTGGCGGCTCTTTCGGCTTTTCGCGCCCCACGCATCCCTCGCATACCTTTGGCCCGGATGTCCCAAATGAAAATCTCTTACTTCAGCTGATTCGGGCTTCCTTGTCCCTCTTTGCGGTGAAGACACGTGGCAAGATTCCATTGGCTCTCGGCTCTTTCGGCCTTCGCGTCCTCCGCGTACTTTTGGCCCAAATGTCCCGGACGAAAGTCTCTTGTTTCGGCCGAATCGGCCGGTTCACATCCTCCACGTACTTTTGGCCCGGATGTCTCGATCCGTCTAGGAAAAATATCCTGAACCACCCAAAATGGTGAATTGCGCAAAGCGGTTGATCCGCATCCCGCGCGTACTTTTGCCCAGATGTCCCAAGCCGCGTGAAAGCAGGACTTAAAGCAATTTTCCACCACTTTCGCTTTGCCGGCTTTTCGGCGTCCAGCAGCGTCCCGATGTCCCAACTTTCCCATAGATCGCCTAGACTAGGACTTCACGATTTTCTTGTTTTTCGGTCCCAAGCTCAGTCTGACAAACCTCAGTTTCAACCCGAGGCTGAGTACGACTGAGCCCTTCGGACTGAAATGCCTCAAAAGCTTGATCCTGGAACCTTATTTTTGCATTTCTTCCATTTTCTCAACTGTTGGGATTTATTCTTGTATGTGAGAGTTAGAGAGAAGCCGAGGGACCCCGAAAAACATGATTTTGGGCCTTGAATCAATCTACTTGCTCGGGACTAAATAATCTGATGCATGTTATCAAAATTACCCTGGGGGTGAATTTTGGATAACAATTTGGTGACTCAGCGGGGTCATCTGCCTGCTGGATGAAGTTACCAGTTGCCTGAAGCATCCATTGGGCATGGAGTCATGAGTTGTAACCTGCAAACTGATCTAAACTTTGAAAACCTCCTCTCTGAGCCACTTGGAAACCCACTGAAATGGAGTCGTTCTCACCAAAATGCCACTGAAATGGACTGTGCAAGAGCAAAACCAGCACCACAAAAACTATGTACAGAACTGAAAATCATACATGCTCCAAATGGAACATGCAGAGTGTGCACAAGCACTTCTTCTACTAAAATAAAACCTACCTACTCTACTCTAACTGGAAGCAAAAGTGGGCTAAACAAACCCTGCAACTAGTTGTGTAAAATAGCTTCCTTTCTTCAAAATTGGCAACCATGCAACTGATTTGGCATTGAACATGGCTGATTGGATGGATGGAAAATCAACAAGAAGTGGGTCTTCCACCCAAATCATGAAGGTATCGGTGAAGAAGGCAAATTCAATACCTCTTTTAGTTGCTCTGCATTTGGATTGAAGAGGTATGACAGCTGATCCTTGGTACTTTGTAGCTCACCCTCATGCTCGAAGCAAGCATGGTGGTTGTGACTTCTCATTTGGCTCCAATGAAGCCGAATACTGATTGGGCAAGGTCTGATCCATTTGATATGCCCATAGCTCGATTTTCAACTCCAAAAAATGGAGTTCTCTTGTAGACCCTCTTGGGTGGATGGTGTGGAAGCAATGGTGAAATTCTTTTTGTCCTTTCTTTTCCTCTAATGAAGGACATGAAAGATTAAAATCTTCCAATCTTGGTTCCAAAGAGCTTCATAAGATGCGAGCTCTGCAAATGTGTGCTCTCCTTCATGACAGCGAGCCCTGGTGTTTGGAATGTGGATGATGAAAGAGAGAATGGTGGAAACTCAACCTAGGTTCTTCTCCATCAAAAGCAGTCCTCCAAATATGACGAGATAAAGCGCCTCATGGCTGTCTGTTGCAAATGCTCCACTTCCTCCATGGCATCTTCTTGATTTGTAACTTGACCACCATGGTTTCTTTCACCCTCCAACATTGATTTTGAGAGATCAAACTCCTCTTGATCTTAGAACTTGAGAGACGTGAAGTAGAAAGAAGAACTAAAGGTTCTCCTATAGCTTGCTTTGTGCTCAAAGCCCTTGGATCTGTAATTTTCTCCTCCACAACTAGAATGTGCTCCTCTTCTTTTGGATCTGGAGTAGCTTCTCCTTTCTCTACTACTTGAAGAAAATCTTTCTCTTGATAGAACTCTTCCTCTAGCACGAAGTTTGTCAAGTCAAACTCTTCAATATGCTGCTCTAGAGGACAAGTTGGGACTGCAAGATCTTCTTCTGAGCTTTCTTCCTTTATGGCTGATTGTGCAACTTGAATTGAATCAGCATTCCCTTCAAATAGAGTGCCAACATGGACACTACTTTCTGAGCAAACTGACTGCTGATCTGCTTCTTCTTTTTGCTCTTCTTCTGCTACCACAAAATCAGTCTTAACCACCATTTGTTCAACCTTAGCCTCCTCTGTAGGTTTAACCATCAAGGGGATCTTTGTCATCCCAAATTTGGCAGCCCAAACCCTCAAGTTTTCTATCATTTCTTTTCTATTGGGCTCCTCTTCTTGCTGTCCTTCATGGCGATTTTACAATTTCTTCTTCCCACATGGAATTGGGAATGCAAGAGGAGGGATGGGTTGTAACTCAATTGATTTGGAAATTTTTTGTGGTGGTAGAGGAGGTGAAACCTCTTATTTCTTTGGGGAGAGCGTATTTCTTTTAGCTCTTGTGGAGGGGATGACTGTTTGGAAGGAAAAAGGAAAGAAGAATTGAGGTGTGGTGGAAGACTGAGAGGTGGAGACATGGGATCAACATTTGGGACAGCAGATGGGGAGTTTAGAATTTGCAATTCCAAATGAGATGGTGCTGCTTGAGTAATGGGAAGAGAAAAACTAGATGATGGTGTAGAACTTACCCATTGACAAGGTTGTTCAACAACAAGTGTATAGGCCTCTATTTCTGTTGTCCATTGTGCAAGTTGGGGCAGCATCTTCATCATGAAGTCCAGCTTCTCCTGAGGGCTGAAGTGTCTTAGAAAAGGGCCTCCCCATGGACAAGGATTCCTGCAACCAATTCTGAAAGCTCTCATTTTAGTTTGTTGCTCGAATGCACCATCTTTACCTCCATATTTTGGATTTTCCCCTACAGACTAGCATCTTGCATCTAATTGTCTTCATTATATGCATACTCTTGCTCTTGGAAAGCTCCATAGCCAAACTGATTTTGGCATTGTTGCTCATATGGGTATGCATGTTGATTTTGAATTTGATCAAAATGTTGATTTGGAGGATTTAAAAACCATGTTGGAAGTGGGAAACATTGATGTTGTTGTTGAAAATGTGAATTCCATGATGGAAATGAAGTCATGATTGCACAACTTCATGGAATGGAAAAGAATGAAAGAGATGGAAAGAAATATGGATGGAAATGGATGAAAAATAGGTGACTTCAAAATGGGTTGCTGATCGGATGGAGTCACGGATGTGTTTGCATGTTCCTCCCAAAGGCTGAAATCTTCACGGGAACACACCAACCTGCAAAAGATGAAGTGGAAGACCTCTAAGGTCCCACCGGTGTGCGAGAACTATTAGTGCGAATCAGCACCTGGATGTTGATCAGATTTCCAGTTTGATCATGCTAGCATCTAGTGTGATTGTACAACATGGAATCCTTTCTCCAAGTGTGGGACTTGCAAACATGAGAAAGGAATCTCCAGAGAAGGCTGGTTCCTCTTCCTAAACTACCTGCCACAAGCTATTCTAGTGCAGGAAAGCTAATCTAATCCTAATCTAACCATGCCAAGGAGACAGAGAGAGAGAGAGAGAGAAAAGGGAAAAACAGAGCCTACACTAAAACGGTGATACACTAGAGAAGGAAAATGTTGAACATCTATCAAAACTGCCATGGAACAAGGAGAGGTGAGCAATGGGAAGGATGTATAGATACATCACAGGCCCAAGGATAGATTTCACACTCCATGAACACAGCTCCAAACCTGTAATGAACATTCAAACGTGCACAAATACCTGCAATGAAGAGAGGCAAGAAGAAAACAAGCGAAAAACGAGCAAGGATGGACAGATGCATCACGAAACACGTTTTTGTTGCTTCAGAAGTTTGCACAGAACATCATTTTAATGGTAAAAGGAAAAAAATGCCATTACAGAGTAGGGGAGGAGGTTCGAACTCCATTTTCAACCCTAGAGAAGAAAAGAAGGGAGGGCAGAGCTGAAAAGATGAACCACACTTTAGAAAGAAGCCTCTCCTTACAATTTATAGGAAGAATGAGAGAGGGAAGAGAGAGGAAATCCAGATCTACCCCAACCACTTCTAGGTTGCATTTAATTCATCTCATCATGGCGGTGGGTGAGAACCCTAGCAAAAGCGGCGAACTGTATTTTGCATTTAAGCTGGTTGTTGAAACGTCATTTCTGGCCATTATCACGCACTCAGAGACATTTCTTGATTTTATCTCTCCAACCAAAACCAAAATGCAATATTTACCATGGAATCATGTAGATAGTTTCACCAGCTTTCCATTGATATCAAGAACACGAAAATCCGAGCTCGGATCGAAAGTTATAGCGATCGAAGATTAGGCAAAAACAAGCCAAAACAGATCAGCAGGAAAATATTTGAATTTTTCCGCACTCTACCACTGGATGACATTTGCTAGGCTCTCGATTCATCCAGTGGGCTCATCCTTTGAAAATTTATTTCGCGCCCTTTCTTAATTTCTTTCCACTTGGACACGTGGCACTATTTTATTGGCTCGGGCACGAGGGGCGCACTTTGTCCTCCGAAAATTTGGTATTTTCACTTTAGGAAAAATTTTCCATTTCTCCCCATGCTCCACCACTCAAGCGCCACATGGCACGATTTCATTGGACGTGGGCCCTTCTTGACCATTTCCCTTTTTTTTTTGCCTTTGGAAAAAAATTTCAAAATTTTCCCACCGGGCCGATGAGGTGAAGACATGTGGCGAGATTTGATTCGTTGGTGGCTCTTTCGGCTTTTCACGTCCCACGCGTCCCTCGCGTACCTTTGGCCCAGATGTCCCAAACGAAAATCTCCTACTTCGGCTGATTCGGGCTTCCTTGTCCCTCTTTGCGGTGAAGACACGTGGCAAGATTCCATTGGCTCTCGGCTCTTTCGGCTTTTCGCGTCCTCCACGTACTTTTGGCCCAAATGTCCCAGACGAAAGTCTCTTGTTTCACCGAATCAGCTGGTTCGCGTCCTCCACGTACTTTTGGCCTGGATGTCCTAGACCGTCTGGGACAAATATCCCGAACCACGAAATGGACTGACTTGCGCCAAACCGGCCGATCCGCGTCCCGCACGTACTTTTGGCCCGGATGTCCCAAACCGCGTGAAACAAGACTTAGGTAATTTTTTCCACTTTAAATGCCATTTGACTTTTGGCGTCCCCGCACGTCCCGCGTCCCAAGCTGTCAAACAGACCACTGGACTAGGACTTAGCTGATTTTCTTGTTTTTTCGGCCCCAAGCTTGGTACAACGAACCTCAGTTCAACCCGAACTGGTACGACCCGAGCCCTTCAGACCCAAAATGCCTCGAAGCAGTCCCCGATCTTATTTTTTGCATTTCTTTCATTTTCTCAACCTGTTGGGATTTCTTCTTGTATGGGAGAGTTAGAGAGAAGCCGAGGGACCCCAAAAAACATGATTTTGGGCCTTGAATAAATCTACTTGCTCGGGACTGAATAATCTGATGCATGTTATCAAAATTACCCTGGGGGGTGAATTTTGGATAATAGGTCCTTCGCATACCTTTGTCCCATCTATGCCAAAAGTGTCGGTGCCTTCTATCCCCTCTTTTCCCATATCACGTGCATCGGGTGAATCATGTCTTCACGTCCCTCAATTTTCCAATTTTACGGACGCGCGTGCTCATTTGGCCCGCTTTACCCCACATTGACCACGTTGGCGGATCGTGTCTTCACGTCCATAATGTACCAAGTGTACCAAAGACCATCTGGGCCAATTTTTTCTACTCTTCTCGATTATTCTCTTTTAAGTCAAGACAACATGAATTTAATGCACATTTAATGACCTATTTAATGGGACTATTCTCTATTCATTTGACACGTTGCTCACTTACCATCATTTGCTTGAGTTCCTAAAATTAAGGTCCTTTACTCATGTTCTGCTCCGTTACATTTTTCATTGCGAATTCGATCCTCGAAGGTTTTTAAATCGTATATCATTGCAAACATAAAGATCAAATTCCAAGGCCAAGAACATGTATCACCTCTTGAGTCCTCTGTTCCCAATATCATGGATAGTGAGGTTCGACACCTAGATTTTGGGCATTTTGGAGAATGAGTTGACTTTCCCTAATCCTTCCCCATGGCACAAATGATCAATGACAATGGACTTGCTTATGCGGTTGGTTTCCTATCTTTGTACAATGTGCCAACACTTTGTGCTCACCTACGGAGCTCATTTTAAATCAAACACAAAATATCTTACTAAGGTGCATGGGGAGATGATTGCCAAACTAGATGTTGTTGCCATTTCTGCTGCCCTATGCATTCTAAAGACCGAAGACTCCATAATTCTCACTCAAGCTCAAGCTCAGACCCTATTTAAGTAGGACAGTGAAAAATAAGGCAAGAATAGAAAAATCATGGTTGAAGAACCCTAAGAAGGGAGTGTCCTGACTTTCCAAGGCGTTATTTAGGGCTGATTTCAATGAAGAGTTATCTGATTTCATCATTTTTCTAGCTCGTGTCATGGGATTTCCCTCTACCAATGAATTTCACTTCTGGATGTGCCCTTTCATCAACATCATCTGCAAAGGTAATCAGAACATAAATTGGGCAGAAATCATTTGCATGAATTTGACCGAGCAATTGTCTAATGTGCTAGCAGACTAAGAAGTTCTATATGACTTCTTATCTCATGTATTCCCTAGTAGCATCCCGGTAGTGGTTTGGATTCACATACATGGAGGGCTAGAAGGATGAGCCCATTTATGCATACTACCCTCAATTCACCCTTGAAACTAGCAACCACAATTTCAGGAGAGTTAATGATGCCTTTACCATGTATATTGTAAGGCTCTTAGAAGGTGATACTACTAGGAGGTTTTCTGATGAAGCCATGAACCTGATAGCTAAGTATGGAGCTTTCTTCATTCAATTCAGGAGGTTTTCATATATCAGGTTGGATGGTTATGAAAACACACCTCTCAAGTTCCCATTTTTCGTAATGACAAGATGGATATAATTGAAGTGTGCGAGCAATTGGATAAGTTGCATAGAACCTGCAGGGACAAGAAAATCTCTTTTTTGCACTTCCCTATTTCTTTAGGAAACTATAATGTAAAACAACCTTGGATCCCCAAAATATAGAAAGGGCCCTCGCTCCCATCACTATCAACTATTTTAGGCATAGGAATTGCTTTTACTTGAAGAAGTTCATGAGCGAGAACCTCGGGAATAAATTATCATCATAGGCTAGATACTAAGGATTACTGGGCTGATTGTGCAGATGATTTTGAAGCAAGGTGGAGGCACTATGGAAGACTCTCTCTACAACTGATTAAAGAGCTCAATCTCTATCAAATTCTTGAAGGGTTCTAGGATGATGATGAATACTTGCAGTCTTTTGAATATGAGACATTATTCAAACATACTCCTTTGGAAGATCTGGATTGGTACAAGAAGGAGAAGGATGACTTGGTTGAGATTTTGACCCCTGTCCTTATAAGAACAAAATTTTGGTTTGATAGGAAGGTTTGAGAGCTTAAGAAGAATCAAAGTGGATCTTCTTCCAGATATACTTCAACACCTAGGAAGGAAACACACACACCTAGCACAGAGGTACCTATTCAAACCCCTCCTTCTTCCTCAATTAAAGAAACTGAATCATCTACTCCCTCTTCTTCTACTCAAGTATACCAAAATAAGATAAAAGAGTTTAAACAATAACCAATTTAGGAAGAACTCCTTCTAGAGAATTGGGATTGCCTTCGGGGCCAAAGAAAATTATTTTCTCGGTGAAAATGATGATGGCAAAGTACCAAACCTTGTAGGAATTTTATAAGTTACAATAGAAGATGAGAAGGACGTGCCTAGCACTTAACCTCCCAGTACCACAAATTCCTTTACACAAGAAGCTCCAAATGCCTCACTCACCTCTTTATTGGAAGCAATAGTGGTGAATATGTTAAGTGCCATGGGTTCACTTGTTCTTATACCTATTCTCCCTTCTTCTTCTTATTATACTTTTGCATGGGTGCAACCCTTGGTTGATAGAAGGAAGAGAAAACCTTCTTCCCATTTGACAGGGCCAAATTTTGATGTTGTGGCAGCTTTGTAAGGTACTACTCCTCCTCCTTCAGCAAAGAGAGCTAAAACAACTTCAAGTATAGTGAAATATGTTCAATGACAACAATTTCTAGAGGTTGCAAATCCTAATGTTGATAAGGCAGAGAAAGACCTATTACCCTCTAACTGGAACTTTCTAGAATTCCAATGGGAGAATCTCCTCCCGAGAGTGAGGTACATAACCTCTAAGAAAAATTAACCAAGGTTATTGAGAGAGTGGAAAAGGGTAAACAAACTATGGAATAGTTGGAAGAAAAAATCAAGTTCTTTCCAACTTCATCAAGTGATTATTGCCAAAAGATAAGGTTTGGGATCCTACTTCACTAGCTGGCCTTCCACCTCCTATGATTCTCGGTCATGATGAGGTTCGAGTATCGAGGATATACAAAGATATTAAACTTATGGATAGGTTATGGAAGCCATGGTTGATGACATGACCATTACATGCTTGAACTTCATTATAGAGGCCTTTAAAAGCGAATTAAAAGGTGGTCGACCTGCAACAAAACTCTCCTTCTCTATTAAAACCATGGAAAAAGAAGCTGAAGCTTTGGAGTAGCTACATATGAGATATTCACCTTATGGGACAAGTTGATAAAAATATATTGTTGGCAATAAAGTTTTTGATGATGCCAAGGACAACATTGTCGGGTCATGCGTGTTTAGTGTTGAATGGAAAATAAAAGTTCTAGAAGAAGCATTGGGAGAATTGAGAAGCTTGATTGTGAAGGAGAATATTTCAAGAACTTGTGTGGCATCAACCTTTAAGGATAGTCATTGTCATCTTCATGATGAAACTTCAGGTGTTCCTTTCTCTCTTCAAGAGATTAAAACTTAGTTCAGGAAAATTTTCAAAGAAGTTCATTTAAAGAAGAATTGATTACCGAAGAGAAGATAAAGGATATTTACTCTCTTGATCTTCCATTGAAGAGGCTAATAAGGAATACCTAGAACATACCGAGTTTGATAAGAACATGGAGAAATGTCTAGGAAGTTGGTCTCATGCCACTTCCAACACAACAATCCCATGAGGTAGGGAGATAGCTGAGGCAATAAAAAGATTTAGGAAATGGATTCTCAAGTTGGTGGGCCCTCCTCGCATAAAAAGCGGATGTTTTCTCCATAGTTTCTCCTTTTCTCCTTTTTCCTATAATCAAGCTCATTGTAAACTAATTAAGGACATTGTCTTGAGCACTTCCTTAATTAATATTTTAGTTAAAAGAAAGCGGTTACCAAGTGTAACCACTTTGTAAGCTATATAATGGGCTCTATGTGCCATTTTGGTAATTTGGAACTCTAGTTATTTTTGAAAGTGTAAAGGAGTAAAAAGCCATCAATACAAGAAGATATCTCTTTCTGTTTCTATATGTTATTGTTCTTTCCTTTATATCTATTAAAAGTTATTAAATCATTAGTCTATTTTACTTCAAGAAGCTTTGTATTCTTGTGGATGTCATCTTAGGAACTTTATGTTTGTGAAATAACATCTTATGGTTTTAATGCAAATGATTTTGTTCTATATGATTCCATTCGGGCATGTGCACGGAATTATTTTTTTATCTATATTTACTTGAGAGTGCTATTCTCCCTTTTCCCATTCCTTAATTCTTCTATCCTTTTTTATATATGATCTGTAATATCAAACACTTTCATGATATCAAAGCTCCTCTTTAAAACTAAACGTTTTACATTTGTAAATAGGTTTTTTCCTTTACATAAGGAACCTATCCCATCAAGGAGGAGGGACTTGATGTCCTTGACTATTGTTTTCAATAAAGTTCTTATTTTAAAACTAACACCTTCCCATGTTAAGACTATGAAAACTCCCATGCCATCGGATGAATTTGTAAACCTTCCTCCTAACACTTTGCATTACCCAAATATGTTCCTTGTGACATAGCGCAAATCTTGAGTCGAGATCAAGATTATTGTTCCTATTGTTTAATTGCTTAGAATCCCTAAGCATAAGAAGAGGAGTTTGAGTATTTGTTGCTTAAGGAAGAAAAGGTCACCCAAGGTAAACATGTAAACAAGTTAGATGTTCCTTCTTCCATTGAAAAATTAGAAAAACCACAAGCATTGGAGGAATTGGGTGAACGCACTGCCTGACTTTTATTTGTGAACTTCTATGGTTGAGTCTCAGCTGAATGTGGATCCATTTTTACTACTCGATTATTAAAGATAGGTTGTTACATAAGCGCATGTTTGATTCGGGAGCCTCATGTAATTTAATGCCTCTTGAGGTCATGAATGAGTTGAATATCAATGTAACAACAACTTATGGGAAATGTACTTCCATGGATTCAAGAGAGGTGCCAATAGTTGGATGTGTCAAGGGTTTAGTACTGCAATTGGTAGTGTATCTAGGAAATTATTTAAACTTGAATGTAGTAATTGTGGATTGTCTTGCTAAGTGGGGAATTTTGTTATCCGAAAAGTGGGTAGCTATTGTAGGTGGAAGTGAGGAAATGGACATGTTCTATGCCACCATCCCAATTAAGGGAAGCCTTGTGAAGTTATATGGTTAGAAGAAAATGTTCCATGTCATTGAGGACCCTAATAATTCTTCTTATGGAGTATTATACACAAATGTCCATGTCGGTAACTTCATGGGCTATGATGATTGTAAGGAGCATAAAATTGATGAGTGTAATTCTCCGAGAAGGTTGGTTCTCCTTGGACCCGATGTTTGATGGGACTTGTTATAGATCTGGTAATGGTGTTGGTATTTTCTTTATATCTCAAGCCAAGAGGAGTTTAATTTTTCTTTTAAACTCAATTTTGAGTGCACAAACAACATTTATGAGTATGAAGCACTACTCTTGGGTCTAAGGATTGCATGGAAATATAGTATTAGAGACATCGTTGTTAAAGGAGATTCAAAGTTGATATTCAAACAAGTTAGAAAGTTGTATGCTACAAAGAATCGAAGAATGAGACATTATAGGCATGTAGTTTGGGACGTCATCAAACTATTTGGCTCTTTTCATATAATACATCATGATAGGAGGTATAATGCTATAGCAGAGACAAATTGGCAATATTGGGATCAAAGTTTGAAAATTATACAATGTCCCCTATTGTGAATATGATATTGAAATATTGACCAGGCCATTTGTACCTAACAAATATCAAATCTTGGCAGGTATTTGAAGATGATGCTCGAGTCCAAAGTTTTTTTCAAAATAAAGGAGAATTTTCCAATCAAATTTTAGACTTGGAACCAATGGTTAGTGTAGAAAAGGAAAGGACACTTTACTTATTCGAGGACATTATTCGATTGAATACTAATACTATTCCCAGAAGGTTGGTCGCACTAGAATCAAATTTTGATAATGTTGACTACATTTTCAATAGACACATGTCACCTTAAGAGATGTTGAATAATATGATTTGAGCAAAAGGATAAACCTAGGAGAATATGGCTAGGTAGAATATTGAGCAGAGAAGAAAAGCACTCGTATGTCAATTGCTAAAAAGAACTAGGACTTTGTTTGGCTTGGTCATATTCAAAGCTGAAAGCATATAGGAAGACCTTTTCAACATGTAATACCCCTAGAAGCTAATTCCAAGCCATTCAAGAAAATAAAAAGACCAATTAATCCCCTCCTTTCCTAAAAAATTCAAGAAGAATTGACAAATTTAAGGGACGGAGGAATTATATAGCCTCTGAGGTAGTCCTAAATATAGATAACTATCCCATTGCCAAATATGGATAAATTTAAGAAACTTAAATAAGCCATCAATCAAGGATAACTATCCCTTGGCAAATATGGATAACATGTTGCAGCTAGTTATAAGTTATGAATTGTTATCTACTTTTGATGGTTTTTCCGGGTTTAACCAGTAGTTGTGAAGTAATCGAAAAAATCAAAATTGCTTTCACTACCCCATGGGGTACTTATGTGTATGTAAGGATGTTGTTTGGCACGATGAATGTTGGAGATACTTTTTAAAGAGCAATGGATGTAGCATTCTCGGGATATATAAATGACTTTATTGTTGTGTATCAAGATGAAGTGATGGTTTTCTCTAGGAAGAGAAGTGACCACCTCGCAACATCTAGAAAATATTTTGATAAGATGCATGGAATATGGGATCTCACTTGAAGTCTAAGAAGTTTCATTTTGAGTTCAAAAGAAAAGGTGCTTAGACACATTGTGTTAAAAGAAGGAGTCATGATCGATCCTGAGAGAGTGGAGGCCATTAGCAAAGTTCCTATTCTAAGAAGCAAAAAGGGAATTCAATCCTTTTTTGGGTAGATAAATTTTATTAGGAGGTTTATTTCTAACTTTTCTGAATTGACTATCCCAATCACTAATATGTTGAAGAAGGATAAGAGTATCAAATGGGAAGAAGTAGTTATTCAAGCCTTTACTAGGATTAAGGAATCATTGAAGAATGCCCCTATTTTAGTAGCTCTGATTATAAGAAGGATTCCAAATGTTTTCCTTTGCTTCAGAGAATACCATTGCATCTGTCATGTTACAAAAGGATGATGAAGGAGCTGAAAGGCCAATTGCTTTCTTTAGTAAAGCACTACAAGGGGCAAAAATGAAGTATACTATCATGGAGAAACATGATTTTTCTTTGGTTAGAGCCACAAAAATCTTTAGGCCCTATATTTTGAGTTCTAAATTCATTGCTTATGTTCCCCATACCATGGTTAAGGATATCCTATCAGAGATGGAAATTTCAAGAAAAAGATGTCGATGGGTAAATAAGTTGCAAGAATATGACATGGATATCCAAACTACAAAATTGGTTAGAGGTTTGGGCCTAGAAAAGCTTATGGCAGAGAACAACCTAAAAATAGTTGAGGTAAATAAAGTTGATGAAGAAAGGTTGAATATCCTTAAAAATTTGATAAATTATGAATGGTACAAGGATATAATTTTTATCTCAAACATCTACAGTGCCCTGAGTATTTAAGTAAGAATAAAAAAAGAGCACTTAAGTTAGCCTCCAAGAAATACATCATCACTGATTATGGGTTAGCTTTGAAGAACGCTGAGGGATTTATTTTGAGATGTATCACTGAAGATGAAGCCCTAAAAATAATTAACGATTTCCATGGGGGTTTGTGGGGGGCATTTTGTAGGAAGCATCACAACTCATAAAATCTTAAGGGTTGGTTACTAGTCACCAACTCTTTTTATAGACACAATTCTATTGGTAAGAAAGTGTGAGAGTTGTCAGCATTTTTCAGGAAGATTGAAAGCTTCAGGATCCCTCCCTTTGCAGCATGTATCAATTGAAGCCCCATTTAAGCTGGGGAATGGAATTCATTGGTGATATTTCAGATTCTTCAAGTGCAGGCCACAAGTGGATATTAGTGGCTACTGATTACTTCACCAAGTGGGTGGAGGCAATCCCCACCAAGAAAGAAACTCACCAAATTGTCATGGAATTCATTTTAAATCATATAATCTACAAGTTTGGAGTACCTGCTAAGATAGTTGTTGACAATGCTATGAGCTTTCAAGCTAAACCTTTGGTAGCCATGTGTCATGAATATGGGATCAATTTAGCATATGCTTCCAATTACAATCCCCAAGGAAATGGACAAGCTAGAATCAAGTAATAAGAATTTGTTGAAGATAATCAGGAGAACCTTGGAGTTAAACAAACGAAAGTGGGGTGAGCAATTGAAATTTTTTGTTTAGTCTGATAGAATCACTTTGTTAAAAGGGCTACTAGAAAAATCCCGTTTGTATTGGTATATGGAACTCAAGCCATGCTTCCCCGCATATGCATTTATCTTCTTACTAATTTTTCCAACAATTAGAGGACCAAGAGATCAATTCCTATTATGCTTGTATAAATCAATTTGTGGAATTGGATGAGAAGAGAAGAAGATACCACAAAATACATGTGAATTTTAGGGAGAAATTGAAGAAGATATTTGATAAAAAGGTGAATCCGAGAGCTTTTAGTGTGGGATATCTGGTGCTACTATGGGATAACATACATGAGGATAAGGGAAAGCATGGAAAGTTTGATGCATTATGGATGGGCCCTTATTCTATTGACCTTCGGATTGGAGAGCACACCTTTTTCCTAAAAGACTTAGATGGGGAATTACATGAGTCACCTGTTAATGGAAAGCACTTGAAAATTTTCCTTGGTGATATCTCATAATCAAGGTGCACATCATTGTATGGTGTATAGTTTTCTATTTTTCCTCTATTTTAGTGTTATTCTATTTGGGTTTTTCCTAGTCCTTGGTGACCAATTTTTATTGGTTTCTCAATTTATCTTAGGGGATTTGGTTATTTTCTTTTGGCTCTGCAAGCTTGTTCTTGACTCCGTTTCCCAATGGATTTTTGCCACGTGGTCATGTTGTTCTTCTCGGAAATCGCAAGGAGTGCCCATCCCCATGTCGAGCTGATGTTGGTGCTCAATTTAATCTCACCATGTTCATTCAAAATGTCTCAATCCGCATGGTTTGAAATTTTCTGTCTCCCTATATTGATGTGTGAAAGTTGTTTCCTTCATTTGGTTTCCATGATCAGTCCTTTCCTTTGGTCGAGGATCACATTAAGTCCAAATATTGTTTTCCATTTCTCTGTCCATGAGAAAAAATTTGTAATTTGGGCATGAATTCGGGGTTTCCCTACCTTCTATTTTTCCACAGTCATGTTTTCCTATCAATTTTTGTCCCAACATATGTGGAAACATGGTCCTTTATGATTAGATGCGGCCCGGTGGGTCTTTTTGTGAAAATTGCCACTTTTGTCACATTTCTAAAAAATACCAAATCAGCCCGATAGCATCTAATTGGTTATTAAGAAAATATGAAGTGGTAGGGAAAAATTATTACTTTGACCCCGAAGAATGACACGTGGTACTCTTTCAAGTTACAAGTGGGTCGGCGGAACATTTTGAAGTTTTTAACCTCTTTGTACGAGGGAGAAAAGTTATAAAATAACCCACAACTCCGCTCGGGCCCAAATAAAAATTTAGAAGTTGAAATGCAGGTCGCCAAGGAATTTGAAACCCTAAGGCCTACTTCAACTCAAAGCTTAGACATGTGGAGGGCCAATGCTCATTTGAGGATCCACCTATGGGTCCTACCTTAAGTGATTGCGCCAAGGAGACACATGGGACGCTTTCTTTACTCCTCTCTATACTTATGATTTTCAAGAAATTTTCTAAGGCACGAGACACATGGAGGGCCCTCGCTATTAGGGGACCTGCCCCTATACTTTACTTTTGAAGAAGCAATGATGAGACACGATGAGGTTTCCATTTGGGTCTTCCTATACTTAGAATTTTCAATACCTAAAGAAACTTTCATGGACCCTATGCACATGACACCTTTGTCCATTGGTCCTTAATCTCTTTTAAAAAATTTGCCAAGTGAGAAATGTTGTGAGATCGCGCTTGTTTAGGGTCTCCGCTCTTGGGCAGCATATAAGATTTACACGAGGAGGCACGTAAGGGCTTCCGCTGGCTCCTCTTTATATTGAGACTTTTTCAAAGGCCAAAAGGAAATTTTCTTGGGCCTGGGGAATGTGAAGAGCATATGCTCGGTTGAGGTCCTGCCTCTACACTTCATCTTTGAAGTTATGTTGAATGAACACGTGGAAGATCCATGCACGAACACTCATTTCTAAGAGGCACGACTATAGGCATCCATGCGAGGGCACTCATTTCTCAAGGTGTATTCTCGAGGGAGAAAATTATTTCTTCATAGATCCAGCTATACATACCTACGGAAAATGATTTAAAAGAGGATTTCTCACATTACAAAATGAAATAATGATTAGAAGGACTTTCAAAATTTATGGCATGACATCATAGTCATGGATGAGGTCTAAGAAATGTGATTAGTTCATGATTTGTCCACTTGGCAGCTTCGGGTGTAAATTTTGTTAAACATCACTTTCTGAGACAAATTGGTAACAAACAAAGGATCCCTCGAATATTCTTATTTTTGGGGAAAATTTGGGATGAGTGAGTGAGTAAAATGTATAAATGCAATGAGGATACTCTTGTAAATGGTCAGGGGTTTAATTCTTATGAGAAAATTTGAGAAATTCCATCTTCCTGAGAGATCATCTGAGAAACTTGTTAATATCTTGTGTTTTATATTTGATCACATCAAGATGGTTACGAGTGTACAACCATTGACAAGCTCTGAGACTGTTCAAGAAACTTTCCCTTGTTGATAAATATAATAGATCTTGAATGAATCTGTGTTGATCTTGGGAAAAATTGTGTCTACTTTTATTTCAGAATGTTTTCAAATGGTTTTGATGTTTTTGTTGCAATCTTGTGTTAAAATCCCTCTAAATCACATAGGATCTCGTCCCTATGATAGTTTAGTGGCATTTGCAATTTCATTACGAGAAGAGCCTTCATCCTGTAATGAGATAAAAAATTTAAAATCACTTCACTATCATTTTGTTGATAAATATTGTTTGTAATCCTTTGAGTGTATCTTAGGCGTGAGGAACCAGGGGTTTATAATGTTTAATTGAGTCTTTAGCTCAATCCTTCATGTTGAATTCTATAAGATTATGTGAAATCATGTAGATGCGGGGCTCCATTGACGTAAACCTTCTAGTTGAAGGAATATTTTGGCTATTTTGAAGCATTCTATCTATTAGTCTTTCAATTGTTGTAAAGTTTCTCAAAGATCTAAAGAAATCAATTTCATCTTGAATAATCACCACCAAAAATTTCAATTAACCATGAATCCTACCCGAAGTACCCTTTTTGTGTTATGTATCCACAAATGAACTAATTCTACTACCAAAATATACAGAAGCAAGTAGGTTTTAAGTTTATTTAGTAACCTAAACCCTACCCAAAAAATATCCCCATTCTTTAGAAGTGACAACTCATGAGAGTTAAATTGTGGCGTATTGATCATATTTTCTCAAGGTTCCCTAAAATTTTGCAAAGAAGGATCTCTTCATGTCCTTCACCGACAGAGGTTACAAAATGGGTCCTCTCACCTTGGTCAAAAGGCATGGCCAAAAGTAGTGAGGATAAATCAAATCCTTTTATATGGTCGTTATCCTTTTCTCCAATGCCTGAGTGACAAAGATCCAACTAAATCCCTTCCTCGACTACAAAATGACTTATGATTTGTCTTTCTCTAAGTATCGTTTAAATTTGTGATACTGCTTCAGATTTTGAGGGAGAATCAATTTGGATACCAACATATTCTCTGAAAACTATTTATTTGTGCATCCAAAATTATTCTCAATTTTATTGTGCATGTACTCAGTCAAATCCCTCAACAAGTTTGGTGTCTCACCCCATTTACACTCATCTTTTTACCCTCAAAACCCAAAAAAATTAGTTTAGGATACATCAAAAAAGGAACCAACCTTGATATCGGAGACTCACCTCAACAATAGGTATACCCACAAACCTAAGGTGTTTCCATTGTATCTACGAAAGTGAGAGATTCAGAGAAATCTTATATGTCCTACAATCATCATCTGTTAACAAGGGTGTAATTTTGAGAGAACAATTTTTGGCATGCTCGGTGGGCCCATGAATTAGATCGATTAGATTACAACAATTTACAACATATTTACAGTGAAAGAAAGTCACTTTTGGAGCAACAAGCTACAACAATTTATTCTAAAGATCAAAATATTTATTTGGTGATTCCATAAGGATGATTTCAGACTAGTTTTACTGACATGTTCCATGCCTAAAGTGACTACAATATCATCGGTAAGAGGAATTCATGCTAAGTTTATTTCTTTACCTTTGAATTTTGTAAGAAGAAGAAGAGTTGGCAATACCTTACCTTATAATAGGCTTGATTTTGGAAACCCTCCTCCTAATCTTCCTTCACCACATATTTATCTTTTTGTTCAAATCCTAGTTATTCCGGTGGTTATTCAACCACCTAGGAATTTTGTGACCTTTACTAATGGCATCCCTTTAGTAATTCCAATTCATCATGATATTCCCAATAGTGCCATGAAAAGCTTACCTTCATTCATAGGTGAAAATTAGATTACTCCTATAGATCACATTAAAGATGTTGCACCCTTTGTGTTGTCCATAAATAACTCATGAAGATGTAGCCTTAAGACTTCTAACTGCATCATTTAAAGGACAAACATTGCAATGGTATAGAACCTTAGAAATTGGGAGCACAAGAACTTAGGATGAGTTAGGAGAGAAATTAATTAAAAAATGTTAAATAAAGATAAGACCATTACGATTAATTATCCCTCATAGAGCATTTTTCTACAAATAATAGAACCCCTCATGAATTTATGAATAACTTTAACATCCATTTTGCTAGAACTTGGGAAATACTTCTAGCTAGTGTTAAGCCTCAAGTTGATCATGATTTTTTTATACTACCTCGAGCCTTAAACAATGATATTTCCACCATGATTCATTCTATCGGAGGGAGACTCTCCCAACATCTTATGACATTTCCATTAGGGCTGAAAAAATACTTATTCAAGATGGGAAATCATAACCAAGGCCTTTAATGCCTCTTATAGCAGATTTGTCACCTATTCTATAGCTATTACCATTATAGAGCCTATTGTTTTCACTCCATCGAGATGATGTTTTTAAGGCTTTACAGACTATGGGTAATAAATTGACCTCAATTGAGAACAAATTATCTCAACCTAGTAGGCCTTATCAAGCTCCTTATTAGAAAAATATGCAAAATCAACGGAATAGGAAGCGTTATCGGAAAAATCATAACTATAGAAAACCATATCATGCCAAGGCAATTTGACCCAAAATCTCCTAGTCATCTACTACTCTTGTTCTAGGTAACATGGTTTCGGAAGAATTGTGTCAACCTTGTAATCAACCTTATTCAACTACCAATTGTCCAAATGCATTCCTAAATATAATCCTTATTGCACAACCTCCACCTGAAGCATTATCCATGCCTCGGATGGAGGGTGGGATGCAAAGAAGCTCATAGTTAGAAACCACCAGAACATAATCTAGTTAGCTTTGGAAAGGAATATTTTGTTATGAGTCACAACTAGGTATCAAGAAAAGGCTTAGGATAAATAAAAATAGAAAAATAGACTTTTACGCAACAATCACTAATAAAACAAGTGCAGGTCAAAAAACAAAAAAATTGTTCTACTGTTCCTTAAAAAATAACAATAATTTCAGCAGAAAAAGAGCAGCAAAAACAATTGCAGCCTAATACTAGAAGAGTATTCTTACCTAAGATTTCAAAAGCTACTTAAGAAGAGTAAGGTTTTTCTAAAGCTTATGCTAAAATGGTTGAATCTATTTCAAAAATAGTTTCTTATTTTAATATTGTTGAGGTAATGAAAAAGAATAATATTAATATTTCACTATGGGATGCTTTATGTATTCCGAACAGAAGAGTTACTTTCTCATGATCTTGCTAAGTTGTAGATTTCATCAAACCAACAATAAAGGAAACTCATAAAGCAGACATGGTCCTAGGAACAATGGCGAAAAATTGCATGAAAGAGGTTAAATGGATGGTTTAAAAGGTCTTAAATGCTCATGATATCAAGAATCCACCACCATTTTATCTATCTTTGATTATTAGAGATCATTTAGTTCATAACTACATGGTTGATAGTGGTGCAAACAACATAGTAATGCCAAAATCAATTGCAAAAAAATTGGGCTGTAGTATGAGACTATAGAGAAAAGCGTGTTGCCTAGATGAAATAGCAACTAACAAAATTGGTATTATATGAAATTTGGAGAGAGCCTTACATTCTTTCCTCAATGTTAATATCTTATAAGATGTTACCATTAGAGATTTACCTCCCTACTTTGCATTATGTTTATCAAGAGATTTTACAACAAATATAGGAGGTTATCTTTCTTTAGATTGGTAACTTTTTTTTCTTTACTACAAGATATGGAATTAAGGTTCTTGTAAATTTAGAGCCTCATACTAGATTTCATATTGAGCCTCATGTACTTCAAATGTTGCGATAAATTATGTAGCTTTAGATCAATCTAATTTTGATGTTCAAACCATTTTTACGCACTAGACAATGCTTCTAAACTATTTATGGATGAAAAGACTCAATAAGAACATGTTTATGATCCTTCCAAAGAAGAAAAAGAATATTTTTTTGGTGTGTATTGTTTTCTTGAAGAAAATGCACCAATCTCTTGCTATCTAAAAATAAAAAACATCGGAGAAGGGCTATGGAATCTTCGCTTCAATGGAGCTAAAAACAATAAAGGAAAAGGTTTAGCTTTGTTGCCTACTTCCTTCAAGCGAAAGGTACTTTTCAACTTTAATTCTGCAATTATCTTGTACTTGTAATGTAGTGAATACGAAGAATTAATTCATGGCTTACAATGGGAAAGAAAAAAGGTATTAGTACTTTTTAAGTTTTTGGTGATTCAAATTTAGTTATTAATCAAGTGAAAAACTTTAATGTGTGTAAGAATTCATTCGTTGAAATATTACAAAAATAGAGTTTCAACCTTAATGGATGATTTTGATGGTATTAACATAGAATCTATTCCAAGAGATGAAAAGAAACATCTGAGACTAACTTAAAGCAGTAGTTGTTATCTTTGATGTGTTAGAAAAAATTACAAATAGCAAGGTACTGACCTCATATTAAGATGGTTATCAGACCTTTAGTATCACGATAATGAAGAAAATTGGCAATATTTTGAAGACGATAAACAAAACTATAGATTTCTATGAAGAAGCTAAATTTTTCTGGTAAATCAAGAAATTTTGCTGCAGCACTTCTATGGTGACTAGATTTTTAGTTGAATCAATAAAAAAGTTGCCTCAAGGATTGGTCACACAGAAAATATTTGCGATTATGATGATCATTCAAGAAAAGACAAATCCAACATTTCAACTCACATAGATAACTATGAAGAGATCTTGGTGGATGATGAAATGAAACTATTTATCAGAAAGGTATGTTCCTCGGTTGAAAAACAATAATTTATCAATTTATGTAAATTATTTAGAGATGTTTTTCTTGGAAATACCAAGATTTGAGAGGTTTTGATATTAGGTTATCTCAACATATAATAGAGATTCTGACCAAATTCCAAATCATTAGAAGGCGAAACAAAGACCTATAAATCTAAAGATTTAATCATTGATGAGAAAAGAATTGTCCCAAACTTTCTAGTTAAGAATTCAAGTTGGGTAGCTAATCTTGTTCTGTTCGAAGAAAAGAATAGGGAAATTAGGTTATTTGTGTATTTTAGAGACCTTAATAAACCTTCATTAAAAAAGAGCATTATCGACTTCCCAATATAGATCAATTTTTAAGAAAATTTATAGGTTCGAGATAGAATGTCTCTTTTGGATTGGTAGAGTGGATACAATGATCCTTGTGTGTGAAGAAGACCGATATAAAATAGCCTTCACCACAAAGTGGGGTACTTATGCTTACAAAATAATGTCTTTTGGACTTTCAAATGCTAGTACTGATGTTTCAACATGCACGCATGGACATGGATTTTTCATGGACTTATTAAATAAATGCATATTGGTTTACTTAGGTGATGTCACCATATTTTCAAAGAATTCTAATGAACATCTAATGCATTTGAGGCATACTTTTTCAGCTTTGCAGATAGTTTGGAATATTTTGAAACCCACGAAAGTACAATTTTTAGTACTTCAAGGTAAATTACTTAGTAATAATGTTTCTAAACAAGGCTTAGCTATTGATCCTTTAATAATTGAAGCTATTTCACATCTATCCTTGCCTCATCATAAGAAATCACTACAAATTTTTCTTGGAAAAATCAACTTTGTTAGAAGATTTGCTCCATATTTAGCAACATTAGTCAAGCCATTAACAACCATGTAAAAGAAAGATAAGACCTTCTCTTGGAACAATGAAGGGAGAAAAGGATTTAAGGACATCAAGTAAGCTATTTCACAAGCACCTACTCTTGCAAATCCAAATTTTGATAAATATTTTACAATGTATGCACTTGCAAGAGTTGAGACTATTTCAACCTTATTAACTCAAGTTAATGATGAAAACATGGAGCAGTCAATTGCTTTCTTTGGACAGAGTTTGCATGACTACGTGAAATGGTACACCTTTCTTTAGAAACACATACTTTCAGTAGTCATAGGATTAAAAAAATTCAAGTACATGTTTTCCAATAATAAGATACATGTCTTAGTCTCTCATCCAAGTGTTAAAGCATTCTTGTTGAACAAAGAGTTGAATGAGAAGAGAGCAAGCTAGATTACGAAGGTTATGGAGTATGATGTTGACATCCATGTTGTAAAAAAGTTTGAGGAAAAGGTTTGTGTGAACATATAATTTTTTATATGGAAAAATAACAGGTTGTAGAATCAAAAGATCAAGACAACATGCTAAAATTACCTATCGTAGTCATATATCATGATTTAACCAAAAAAAAGACAACCCAAACTTATTTAAGAAGTTCAGGAATCAAGATGGATGACTGATTTGGTTGACTACTTATAGCACGATACTTATCCAAAAGGTATGGAAAAGAATAAATAAAGATACTTCAGGTTACAAGTTGTACCCTATGTTTTCATTGATGGTGTGATTTTCAAAAAGGATATAAATGGAATCTTCATTTTGGGATGTATTGATTATGATAAGATTCAATAACTACTATCTAAATTTCATAAAGGACCTACAAGAGGTCACTTTTCAGCTCATAATACAACCTTAAAAATTATGAAAGCTAGTTACTTATTGGACCAACATATTCAAGGAGTACTTTAAGTGGATCAAGAAATGTAAGAAGTCTTCTTTCTTTGTTGGAAAAGAGCATTTAGCTTCACTTCCCTTGCATCCTATTTCATAGTGGATCAACCATTCATGCATTGGGGTCTTGACTTCATTAGCATGATAAATCAACCTTCGTCATAAGGAAACAAGTGGATCTTTACTACTACAGATTACTTTACACATTGGACTGAAGCAATAGCCTTGAAATAAGCTAACGAGACTTCAATCTTATCATTTTACAAAGGTATAGTTTGCAAATTTGGTGTTCCAGTAACTATCATTTTAGATAATTCCTTAGCATTTCTTGGTAGTGTCATCACCAATATGGCACTATGATAATTCTCCACCGGGAACTCCTTGTGCTATGATTATTTACTAATGCAAGCTTTAGTTTGGTGTATGTAATCTAGAAATATAACAACAAACATAACACAAGAATACCATAGACTATGATACGAAGGAATGATGAAAAATATGAAATATAAGTGTAAATTATAATATCAACATGAAATTGTTAGAATCTCACCCATGAGGTACTTCAAGTGTTACTAACTTCACTTGCCTTCCAACAATAACTATGGGAGAAACTTCACAATGGCTTCTTTAACACACCTTCTAAATGATGGCTTCCTTTACACACCTACTCATACAATATTTCTCACTACTTCTTTCTATGTTAAATGAGGGGGTGACCTCTTTATTTATAGGAATTCAAGCTTATCCAACCTATCTCTAAGATAGGATAGGAAATATCTTCCATCCAATCATATTCCATGCCTAAACTCTTTCCTTTACATGTAGGCTTATCTTCTAAGATAAGATAAACCTTATCATCTCACATGGGTTCCACCTTTTTAAACTTTTCTACAAATAACATACACAAAATATTTATGACATCACTCCTTTTCCTTATTACAAATATAATATTTCTAATTCCTAATCATGTAGACCCTACTTCTCTACTTACCCCAACATTGACATTTTAACATTACCGGACCACTTACGACAAATAGTTACTTTTACCTCAACATTCCTTTTGTACTTTGACTATTACCGTACTCTACTTTATTGGCGGCAGCACTGCATCGATGGTGTCGTTATCTTCTATTGGACTCCACTACTAAATATACTTAACAACATCCTATTCCTTATACATACATTAATAAAATAGAAATTACGGAGGAAAATTTTATTGTCGACATTTTCCCCCTTCTAGCTTCTACTCCATCCTGGAGAGTAGACTCTTATGGACATCTCGAAGCTAGTGCCTGGAAAATATTTAACTTTTCATGGTTGACCCATTTTGTAATGTGAGTACCATCCAATTCCTCCAAGTCGATATGTACCAATTTTATTACAATTGCTATTTTCTAGGGCCCCATCCATTTGGGAAGAAATTTTCTCTGCCATCTTTTTTTGTATACGGAATCATATACTAGAACCAAGTCATTGACATGAAATGGAAACCAACGGATCTTTTGATCAAAGTATTCCTTCTGCTTCATTTTCTTCTTATAACTTGTATCATTCGCTATTTCACTCATTTCCTCTAGCAAATGAAGTTGCACCAACCTTTCTTTTATTGAATCACTTTCATCAATCCTTTCATTTTTCATAACTCTCATAGTGGGAATAACAAACTCAATAGGAAGAATTGGATCAATGCCATAATCCCCACTGAAATGGGAGTATCCTATTGCTGGCTTTAATGTTTCCCTATATGCCCATAATGTTACATGAATATTTTTATCCCACTTATGTACTGCAAGGTTACATCTTTTGCTAGAATTTGACGCAAACAAAAAATTTGTTCGTTCCACCTTTGTCCATTTGTGCTTGGCTTGTATGTTGTTGCATTACTTTGCTTAATAGAAAACTTGTTGACTAGGGCTTCTACCACCTCATTAATGAAGTGGATTCCTTGATCATTACAATTTTTAATGGGCAACCAAATCTAGGTGACAATGCGTTCATATATGAACCTTGCCACTTCATCCATGGAAGTTTTTTTTCAATGGCCTAGCTTCAACCCACTTGGTTAAATAATGCATGGCAACTACAATATACTTATTTTGGCATGGGGTAGTTGGAAGTGGACCTAATATATCTATTCCCCACTTGTTAAAGGGACCAAGTGAAAGAATAGGGCATATGCGGTGATGAAGTCTTACGGTTACCATGTGTTTGACAAATATCACATATCTTACAATAATTATAACAATCTCTAAAAAGAGTGGGCGGTGATAACCTGCGCATCCAAGATCCTTCTTGTTGTAAGTTGTCAAAGAAGTGTCCTCCACATGTACCATTGTAGAATTATTCTATCAACTCCTTCCCTTGATCACGTCCAACTACCCTATTATATTGTCCATCAGGTCCTATTCGAAATAATACTCCATGCAAAATAGAATATGGATGACTTGCGTGAGTAATCTTCCTCTTAGTCTTTGCATTAGCACCATCAAGAAACTTGAATTCATTCAGATAATTCTAAATATCTATGTATTCACTAAGGATTGTGTCAAAGGATAACAATGTTGCATCATAGGGGAAATCATCATCATCACTAGATGATCTTAAACCATCATAGGCTCGAGAGAGTGCATCTACATTGACATCCTTCTTTCTGGCCTATCTATAATATCAAATTCAGATTCTTTTAGCAAAATTATCCATCTCGCTATCCTCACGATGGGTTAGGATTATTTACAATATATTTTAGAGCACGATGGTCTTATCATGAATTTATTAAACTATAAATTTATTCCCTAGCAAGTAATCTATAAACTTCTTTACAGAAAAAATGATAGCTAGAGCCTCTTTTTTAGTTACAGTATAATTTACCTCAGCACTGCTCATTTGTCTACTCCCAAAGTAAACTAGATGATCATTCCCATTTTCATATTTTTGGCTCAGAGTACTTCCTAGTGTTGCATCTGAGGCATCAGTATACACAATGAATGGCTTGCTCCAATCTGGATTCTTTAAAATAGGTGAAGACACCAAAGCTTCCTTCAGTTGTTCAAAATCTTCATGTGCCTTATTTCTGGTTCATAAGTAACATCCTTCTTCAAGAATTGGGTTAGTGGCTATGCAATCTTTGAGAAATTCTTGATGAAACTTCTCTGATAACCACATGGCCTAAAAATGATCTCAACTTACTTCTATTAATAGGAAATGGTAACTCTTTGATTTTGAAACTTTATCGGATCAATACCAATACCATCTCTGGATCAACATGTCCTAACAAAATACCTTTAGAACATCCAAAGACACACTTTGTAGGGTTTAGTGAGGCTTTTACTTCATCTAACCTTTGAAATGTTGTCTCCATCATTGAGTGGTCCATCTTGCTCCCATAGATGCAAAAAATCATACGAAATACTTTGATGAAGTTACCAATGTAGGGTTCAAACACCCTATTCATCAAATACTGGAACATTTCCAAAGCATTACACAACCCAAAAGGCATAAATCTATAAGGAAAAATTCCCAAGGAGTGGTGAATGTATTCTTGACTAATCTTTCTCTACTATATGAACTTGGTTGTATCCATTATATCCATCAAAGCAAAACTATAGCACTATTTGGGCTAGCTACTTCGTCAAAGATATGATCTCGAGAATGGAAGAGGATAATGATCCTTCTTTTTTACCTTGTTGAGCTTCTATAATCAACACAAATGTGTAGTTTTCCATTCTTTTTATTGAGATCACAATGGGAGAAACCCATTCTGAATTCTCACAACAAATATGAATCTTGCACCAAGCAACTTATCTATTTCTTCTTTTACAATCTTGGAAAAAATAGGATTCATTCTATATGGAATTTTCTTTATGGGCTTAAAGCACCATCTACTGAAGCTCAATAGAATGTTCTACCCAACTTACTTGATGGAGTTCCTTGTAATCAAAAGTGAATAGGTGTATGTACCTTTGAAAGATCTGGAGGTAGGATTCCTTCTCACTCTCCATCACAAACATCACCAGTATTTATTTGTTAGAGATGATTATCAATTTCTTATTCAAATAATTTTATGGGTTCATGAGTCGGTGTGACTAGAAGGATATCCATGACCGAAACATCAACATCACTTTCTTCATCTTTTATGTCCACTTCACTTTGGTACTAGAGTAATCGAGAGTATGTTCAATCATCAGTTTCATCACTCTAATCCACAGGTTCTACCTTATGATGCCGAGGGATCATATTTTTCTTCACCCTCTCTCTACCACGTCCAAGTGTCATGAAGCCTTCATTCCAGTAGTTTCTTGCATGAACTCTCCTTAGCCATGGCCTTCCCAACAACATTGGGTACACAACAATACCATTTTTCATCACCTGAAATTCTACCTCACATACAACACCCATAATGAGATATTGCCACATTTTAAACAACACCTTGTATTTTAGTTTTCCCTTATTTAATGACCTTAACATACGTGTTGAGGGCGATCAATTTTAAACCCAACATATTCATTACGAGACTTGGTCATTACATTAAATACAACACCTCCATCAACTAATACATCATTAATTGAAATACCATTACATAATACCTCGGCTTGTGGAGCGTTGGGATCCGCCTCTGCCTCCAAAATAGGTACCTCAACCTCCTAACTTCAGCTTTGAGCATTGAGTCCACTTCACAACTCCCGCCTCTTCTCGAGAAGACATAGCCAAGAGTTGACCATATGTAATATTTGCGAGGCCTTTTGGACAAATCTTCTAAGATGGAGTATGGTCCTTGTCCCTGCGAAATTAGAAAATCTTGCACACCTAAATTTCTTCTCCTATGTTTCTCACTAGTTTCTCCTTTCATCTTCTTAGGATCATTTCCATCTTGGTTATCTTTTTCTTTCTTTCTTTTTGTTAAAAACACCTCTACTTCATTATTTATGCTCCTATCTACTACATCAAAATAATTGACATGTGCTTGTCCTTTATCATTATCTCTTGTACCAAATGTAGAAGCTCTATCTAGACAATTATACTTATAATGACCCTTTTTATGACAACCATAACATACAACTTCAGAGATATTTCTTTTTGGACCTCTGTCTCCTCACGAGAACTAAATTCTTTTTCTTGAAGAAGATTAATAGTTAACTAGTCCATCTTCCTAAGCATATTTTCATACTCGGTAGATGTACTAGGAGAAATATTTTGTACTCACCGAGAGTGCTTGTGGATTATGTACCAAAGGTCTTTGGTGTAGGCTCTACTTTAGAAATAATTTCTTTTGTCTCCTCTTCCATGCTTTCTTCTTGCCTTCTTGCAATCTCCTTTACTTGTTCAATGGTAGCTGGGAGATCATACTTCACTTGTTGTCTCGATCTCGGCTTCATCCCAAGAATGAAGTGCTTACTGAGAGGATATTATCCACGTCATTCATCAACCCATCTGCTAATCCTTCATGCGGATCGGGCATCGACCTTCCTCCTTAGCTCTAGAACACGAGCATGATAATCCCTTATCTTCTCCTTCTCTCCTTGGGATGGCTTTGCGATATTGATCATGAGATCTGCATATTTCATTGTTCACCAAATTCTTCAAGAAAACTTTACATTAATAAATCCCATGATTTTTTTTCACATTATCACCCTTGTGTGTTTCAAACCACCTAAGAGTTGAGCCATCCAAAAAAAAGGTAGGAAAAATTCAGTCCATTGTTCCCTTCTTATGAGGCCATCACAAATGCAATATCATTTAAACTCTTGAATGAAAGAGGAAGCATCTTCATTAAATTGGTGAAAAAACAGGAATCTTCCCCATTTTTAAAATTAACCACAATGAAATACCAATTTACAAGTACAATCAAGTAAGACTTGTGTGTATAAATAATTGGACTCACTACAATAGAAAGTGACTTTACACCTTTCTAAAGTAAAATAGGAATGACCACGGTAAAACTTGAGTTCATATTTTGTGGTAAAAGCCTGACTTTCTTGTGGTAAACACTATTCACAATAAAAAGTGAAGTTGCACAAGTAAATACTATTCACGATAAAAGTAAAGTTTTGATGTGGTAAATACTATTCATGGTAAAACGTGACTTTACTATGGTAACTACTATGCACTGATAAAAACAAGTTTACCCTCCAAATCATTTCGACTAAGTGGGAATATTTCTCGAGAAAATCCACCAATGAGGAATGGTCAGCAGAATGAGGAACCAAAATGTCATCACCAATCCGGCACTATGATAATTCTCCACTAGGAACTCCTCGTCTTTATGATTATTATTTACTAATTCATAGCCTTTAGTTTGGTGGATGTAATCTGGAAACACAACAACAAACATAACACAAGAATACCATAGACTATGATACGAAGGAATGATGAAAATCTGAAATATAAGTGTAAATTATAATATCAACATGAAATTGTTACAATCTTACCCATGAGGTACATCAGAAGTGTTACTTGCCTTCCAACAATAACTATGGGAGAAACAACATGCTAAAATGACTTCTTTAACACACCTTCTAAGTGATGGATTCTTTTACACACTTACACATACAATATTTCTCACTACTTCCTTCTATGTTAAATGAGAGGGGTGACCTCTTTATTTATACAAATTCAGGCGTATCCACCCTATCTCTAAGATAGGATAGGAAATCTCTTAGGCCGATCATATTCCATGCCTAAACTCTTTCCTTTACATGTAGGCTTATCTTTACGATAAGATAAACCTTATCATCTCACATGGGTTCCACCTTTTTATACTTTTCTACAAATAAAATACACAAAATATTTATGACATCACTCCTTTTCCTTATTACAAATATAATATTTCTAATTCCTAATCATGTAGACCCTACTTCTCTACTTACCCCAAATTTGACATTTGAACATTATCAGACCACTTACGACAAATAGTTACTTTTTACCACAACATTCCTTTTATACTTTGATAATCACCATACTCTACTTTATAAGCGGCACTATATCGATGGCACTTTGTTATCTTCTATTGGACACCACTACTAAATATACTTAACAACATCTATTCCTAATACATATATTAATAAAATAGAAATTACGAAGGAAAATTTTAATGTCGATAAAGCATACAAAGGTAAGGTAAATTGGGATTTTAAGCATGAAATTTATTTCATTAACTCATCTAATTTTTACCCACAAGGTAATGGATTAGCTAAAAGTACTAAAAAAAATATTTTGAGGCTCATAAGAAGAACACTCAAGGACAACCAAAGATCTTGGCATTTGATGTTAAATTCAACACTTTGGGAAAATAACTATACATAAGATTTTTTTATGGAAGAGAGGAAAAATTCCCATCTCGGTCGAGTTGCGTGCATTATATTTACTACACGGATGGAATTGCTTGAGAATGAACCATTGCGCAGTTTGTTATGCGAGTTAATGGAGTTGCAAGAGCTAAGAGATCAAGCTTATCGAACATGGATAAGAATCAAAAATAGATAAATAAAATATTTGATAAGAAGGCTAAGTTCAAAGTGTTTAATGAAGGATACATTGTGTTAACATGGGATCTTGATCGTGCAAAGCCAGAAACTACACAAAGTTTGATACAATCTTGAGTGGTCCCTACATTATTTCAACTTGCAAAGAATCCAATACATTTCAACTTTCAAGGATGAATGGAGAGGAACTTCCCATTCCTGTGAATGGTATCTTTCTTAAACACTTTTATTGAAAATCCTAAAGTGTTTTGTTAGAGTGGTATTTCCTTTCAATAAGTGTAGTAGTTCATGTGCATTGCAATGTTTTTCAATTCAATAAATTGCATTCATGCACATGGTCTAGTTTTCAAATACTTTCCTAGATTTAGTTTGTTTTCGGAAAGGAAGTTTTGGTTATATGCTTTGACTCCATACCCAATAGACAAGAGCAAGGCATTGGGTCACAAGCTAGAGACAATTTTACCCGTAGGATAGCCAGAAATGTTAAAAAATTTACACTTGTGTAAAAACAAGAAACTCGAAACTTTGTTACAATGGATGGCATTGATGAAATGGACCTAACTAGGGAATGCATTACAATTTTATTATGTTTTCAGTTACAACAATTGATTAACTACATGTAATCTACAACTATGTATGTTGTTATAGAATGTAACACCTTACATAGACTTCCATTCCATGCTCATCTTCAGCAAAGAAATAGAAAATCCTTGAAGGACCAATGCATTGCCTTGATGAATGGGAATTGCAGTTTATGTGAGAGGTTAAACTCAATAACGGAAAACAGAGTTTTATTTTTCATGCAACAAATTCATTTTAAGTTATAGGTACATTTAATTTCATTATCTCTTCATGTTTAGATACACTTAACTATGTAGTTGAGTTGTTTATTTCATTATACAATCAATACATGTCATAAAGATGAAAGTAGAAAGAAGTATACAACTCAAGTACATAAATTAAATGTTATTTATTCATGAAGAAGTACAATGTTTCCCACACAAGCCATGGGATGTAACTCATAACTACTAAAGAAATAAGTACATGTGCATGAATTTAAAATTAAAAGAGTATAGAAGAAACCCATCATTGCCTTGGGATTTTTACAATCTTATTATCTCTAGTTCGAGCTCTATCTTTCTTTCATGCTCAAAAGAACTATAGGTATACGAAAAAATGAAAATAAAATGACATCAATTTTGAGGTCAGGGTTTGAGCTGTACTCATGTACTATCTAAATACATGTAAATGGATTTCTTAATATCAAAAGAATAATCTACACAAGAGGACAGATACAAAATTGATAAAGCAATATTCTATAAGAAGTACATATGATTTCGAGAATCTTTACAGAGGAAGAAGAAAGAGAAGAAAAACTATGGAATACAAGATAGGCAAAAAAACACTAAATATTTTATAACTATTTTCTTAAGTGTGTAGGTAGAGGTTGCATTAAAGAAGAAAATAAAATCATGTCTTAGAGTCCTAAATGTTAGATAAAGATTGCATAAAATTAGAGTTCAATGACTTTCATCCTATAGATATCAAATTGGGATACCTCACAAGTACATAATGGTATGAAAGAAGAATGTACCTAAGATTTCATTAGCTAATCTAGAAATAAAAGGAATTACAGTGCAAATCAAAGAGAAACTTGCATGATTACTTCCATTCAAAGATAACAGTACATGTTTCAAATTATCAAATAAGTGAAGCAGAAGAATCAGAATGTAAAGGTTGAGATAGGAAAGCTAAAGAGTGAAGTTTTTATCAACTCCAAAACAACTATGATCAAAAATAGTTTCCCAAAAGGAATGATAAAGCAACATTCAGGAAAACTCCAACATATTAGTGGTTGACTTATACTAGGAAGAAGTTGTTGTTCCTAAACATATTTCATATAAAAGGAAAGTACATTCTTCAAAAGTTACAAGTGCAAGTACAACAAAAGTAAATGAATAAGTATGCACTCATCAAAATAAGTCAAGTGTTCTCATATCAGAACACTTCATGACTTACAGTTAGGTATTGATAAAGATACAAGTGTAGATACTGGAGGTCAACTTTCAAAATATGCAAGAATATAGAAATTATACGATCGATGAAGTTAAAAAGACTAGGTCTAGTTTCAAATTACAAAAAGCTATAAATTACAATTACATTTCCCAAAAACATGGTTGTAAGGTAACCATCACCTTCCAAATAAAGTACTTCATTAATGAAAGAAAAAGAAAGTACATTCTTCAAATTTTCAAAGTGAAAGTACATAATTTTTCATCTACTAAAAAGAAATGCACATTTACAAAATCTTCAGTTTCAACATGTATCTTAGAAGCATGACAAAATAAAATCAAATAGTTGCATCTACCAATGATGTAAGTATAGGTACATTTGTAATCAAATCAAACTGAATAAAACAAAGCTAACATTTGCAGTAGGTACATTTTAGCACTAACTTTGTTTAAATTAAAGTGCAAGCTTTGAAATAGGTTCCAGAAGAACTACAACTGTATGTATGCACCATCAAGTTAATCATTCAAAAGGGTAAAGTTGTGTCAATAGTGAGGAAATTTCAATCATTATAAGATGTAAATGTTAAGATCAATCCATAAAAAAGAACCTTCAAAGCATAGTGAACATATGTTTCTCACAAACTCTCAAATATCAACATCAAATTAATCCATCAAAAGAGTAGAGCATCCAAAGCAATGTATCATTTAAAGGCTTTAGAACCAAATTGTAAACAGGCTCCCATCCACTATAGAAATAATCTTGATTACACCTTCTATCATTACAAATTCTAAGAACAAGAAAATACAATTATAAGATGAAAACAAAGCTAAAAGTATGCAAGTTATAATCATTAGCACTTATCATATGATATTTCTAAAAGTTCCACGAAATGACCCAAAGCTTGTGATATATTTTCACTAGTATAATCAAGGTCTGTAACCTTTTCTCAAGCATAGAAAGCACAATTTTTTCACAAATTGTCCTTGGAAGATCTATTACAAAATCAATAAGCTACAAGAGCTTAAGAACTAGTAGTAGAATATAAAAGGAGAAGAACTTATGCTTTATAAGTTTCAAGATTAAGTCTACAATGCTTCTTTTAGGTATCATAATACATTAATACTTAAGTAAAGTTATGATGACAAAAACCACATGACATGTCGCACAAGTGAATACCGAGTTATGGATGAAAGTAGACCAGGTTTCTCCATTATGAGCTAAAATTGAGTCATAAAGTCAAACATCCTACCAAATAATACAAGGGAATGAAATGGAGTGGTTCCATCAAAAGTGGAAAATAAAGGTCGGGGCCATAAAATCCAAATACAATGCCCAAGAAATGACATGCAATCCATAGCGGCCATAAGATTCGAGCCACTACAAACCTTGAATATAGCCATGGACATTGATAGCCATAGAATTTTGAAACAATGAAACACATGTGTGAATTAATTGCAAGGGTCTAGTTCAAATAAACTTCAGACTCTATGTTTTCTGAACTAGAAAACCAAAATAGGAAAAATTGAAGATTCCAGTATTTCAAACAATGCAAACCCAATTTTGGGTATTTTCAAAACGACCCAAAAGTAATATTCAGAGATCTAAGGCAAGGAAACATGAAAAATCAGTTAATTGAGGAATACAAGGTACCAAACTTATTATTGCAAGGGAAACAGGTAGTTGAAACAATAAAAATATTAAAGTATACACTTACCAGAAATTTAGAACTCAGATAGTAAATCTGAGCCTACATTTGTTCAAAAGAAACCCTTATGAGCTGTAAATAGAAAATAAGCATCAATTGGAAGCACAAATTTTGTGTTTGGAATACACCACAAATGGCACGAAGGAAAAAATGACTTCTCAGAAATATAAAGACAAAGAATAGTCAATACATTTAATGAAACAAGAACAAGACATCTAGGCCCAAAGAATGAAATTGCAGGCCCATATTTGGGTAGAGATTGAATAAACAAGTCCTTCATCATAAATAGAAAGATGTTTTGATAGAGAAAATGTAACAATAAGTTTTGTTCCTAGAAATCAACAAAGTGTAGTTCAGTTATATCTCACAAAGAAGACTATCAGTTTCCCTCGACCAAAAATGGTTCTCTAAATTGTTTCTATGAAAAACAAGTCTCAAGTTTGAATTTACATAGATCACAAAAATACGTTTTCAAAAATAAAATGAACTTACCATATTTATTAAAGTTTCAAAACCCTCGAAATAATTTGTCCAATTTTCCCTCAAACTAAATTGGATCAAACATGACCTTCCACACTAGAGAAATGAAGAGGTCGATTCGGTCAAAATCAAGCCCGAGCAAGTAGTCTCGAAGAAAAGAAACAAAACCATGGAAGGTGCCATGTGTTACCTTGGCTCACCTTCAAAAGGTGCGACAAAAGTAGAGACCCTAGGGATGCACTTAACCCCACATGGATCTCAACACATATAGTGGATGATTTAAAGACTCTAAACCCAAGGAATTGTTCACTCAAGGCCCGAATCGGATAAGCATAAAAATGCTAGCGGAAGCCTCCATGTTTCTCATCAACACAACTCCAAAGGTGAAATCCAAAGGTGGGTTCCCAAATGAGCGCAAGCTCTCCACGTGGTCAGAGCCCAAGAAATTCTTTCGGCCATTGAAAATTCTAAGCATGGGAAGAGCCAATGAGGCCTCCACGTGTCTCTTTGACACACTTTTGGTATGACGCTTCGAAGTGGGGTCCCCAAACAAGCACAGACCCTCCATGTCATCGAGCCTCGAGAAAGGAAGAACCGACTGTTAAAAATTCTAAGCATAGGAAGAGCTAGTGGAAGACTCCACATGTTAGCTCATCACATCGTGAAAGGTAAAATCCAAGGTAAGTCCCCAAACGTGCGCTGGCCCTCCACGTGTCTAGGGTCCAACATAGTTCATCCTAAATAGGTAGAAAAGGAAGAACACAAACAAACCAGAGTAGGTTCGTGGATGATGCCAAGTGTCCAATTATTGCAACTTCAAGAGTGAAATGAAGGGATAAGTCTTGGAAGCCCACAAAGTTTCCACATGGAGCTAACTACAAAGGTCCAACCCGAAAAGGGGTTTTGTGTTTATATATAGTGGGGTCCTTTACTCACCCAAGGGAACAAAGTAGCATGTTCAAAGATGGTGCCAAGTGTTGGCATGAAGCATTCCTAAGACCCTAAAAGGTAGAAAACATCTTAAGAATGCAAGGCTTCCATGTGGATCTTACACGGATAGAATCCAAACCCAAAGTAGTTTGGAGATGTTCATAAATTTCGACTAGAAGCTCATTTTGAGAAAGATAGGACATTTTGAAATCTCTCGATGTCTTCCACTCAACTATGATGGGATATTTTAAGGATGTCATGCTTCTCACCTACCACCATAATGAAGTATGGGCTTCCTTTCTTTCCCAACAAGGAACAACACATGGAGGCATGGGTTTTGCAGTAGAACCCATCATTGTTGTAGGTGAATTCAATGTGTTTCTTGGGTAGTTGAGGGAGGATTTAAAAATTCTCTTTCCCCCTTCTCTTTCATTCTTCCTATATATTGTAAGGAGGGGCATTTTTCTAGGGGTTGGTAATTTTTTTTTCTCCCGCCTCCCTCTCTCTTTCTTCCCTAGGGTTTTATGTGGAGCTTAAGCCTCCTCTCTTTGCATTGTAATGGCATTTTCTTGCCTCTTTCCCACTAATGATGTACTATGTGAATTCATGGAGCAATAAAATATGTTTTGTGATGTATTTTTTCCATCCTTTTTCTTATTTTATCATCTCTTTTTTCCCCTCATCATGGCAGGGTATATTGTGCATATCTCTTATGTCTATTGCAGGTTTTGAGAGCTACGTTTAATGGGTTTGAAGTGATGTTCTGTGTGAAATTTATCTTTGGTCTTTGATGCATCTTGTCCATCCTCTCCATTTCTCACCTCTCTTCATATCAGGTAGTTAGATTTTTGATCAGCAACTTCCTTTTCATGTGTATCACCACTTTAGTGTAGGCTCTATTTTCATGCATTTCTCTCTCTCCCTGATCCCTTGGAAAGTTAGATTAGGATTAGATAGTCTTAACTGCATTAGAGTAGCTTGTGGTAGGTAGTTTAGGAAGAAGAAGTCGGCTTTCTCTGGAGGACCATATCAAGCCCACAAGTCCCACAACTTGAGAGATGGTCCAATGTTATGTAGATTACACTAGATTCCCCATTCAAAATCACACCATTCAAAGGGTGCTTTAATTCAACATCAACAATTTTGGCACACCCAATGGTCCACTTGAGTTATATTTTCTCATCTTTCCAAGGTGTTTTGTTATTAAACAGAAATCTTAAGTCACCATGTGTGCTTGCATCAATAGTTTTGGCATGCCTAAAGTGGGAAAGGTTTGAAGCACCTTATCACTTCATCTTATAGGTTGGTCTATTCTTATTAAGCTTTAACATTTAGAGGCACATAAAAGCACATATGATGACTCCATCTGACCAAAACCCATTCTCTAAGTTGCATACCTTCTCCCCATCCATTTTTCTTCCATCCCTTTCATTCTCTTCAATTCTATGAAGTTGTGCAATCATGAATTCATTCCCACAATGGAATTCACACCTATAGTAGTGTAATCAGCATCTAATAAGTTTCACAACTCCTCTAGATTAGCATTATGATCATATTTATAACCATTATGCTTACCCATATGAGCAATTTCAAAACCAATTTGGTTATGAAAATATTAGGAACAAGGGTATGCATACATGACAAATAGTCAAATGGAGAATGTTGATTTACTAGAGAAGTTTCAAAGAATGGAGGCTAACATGGTTCAATCTAGGACTATAACATAGATGAAATATTTCAAATTGGTTTCAAGGCACCTGTCCATGGGAAGGCCCTTTTCCAAGACATTGTAGTTCGTAGGAGAAGCTTGATTTCATGGTTGAAATGTTGCCTCAACTTTCACAGTGGATGAAGGAGATAGAAGAATACAAAAAATGCAAGATAACCTTATCAATGGGTAAGTCAATCACCAACTCCTTATGCTCCTTTTTCTCCATCCCAAGCTTTATCATTTCAGCAAAGTGTCAAGATTCAAGCCTATTATTGTATTCTGCCCCTAAGTGTTGATTTCCCTTCTCCATCCCCTAGTCTTCCATCTCATCTCAATTCATCTAGCCTTTTCTCTTCCAAACAGTCATTCCCTCCAAATAAACAAGAAATTCCACTTCCCTCACCACCACAAACAATCACAAAACCAATTGAAACCCCATCCACTCCTCCTCTTTTCTTCCCAATTCCATGTTGGGAAGAAATATCAAAACTAGTCAAGGAACAAGAAGAACAAGAAGATCAATAGTCCGTATGCTCTAATGTAGTGTCCATAATGGCACTTTTCTGAAGAGGATGTTGATCTAATCCAAACTACATAATAAGTCAGGACAAAGGAAGAACAATTAGATTCAAGTCATATTGAAGAGGAGCAGCTGGAAGAGATCGAATTAGAGTTGAATCCACTTGATGAAGAAAACATTATTGAAGATTTTTTCTTTCATTTGAAGGGCTTGATTTGATTGATGAATCCATGATGGAGGAGAGCTATCAAGAAGACCTTGCTGCCCAAAATAGTCCTTTTAGAGCAAAATGAAGATTTTGATTTGAAAAATTTCATGCTAGAGGAAGACGCTATCCAAGAGCAAGTTAGTATTCAAGAAACAAAGGTGGAAGGAAAAGAGTACGAAGATCCCATCTCTTCTACACCATCCACCCAAGAATGTCTGCAAGAAGACTTCATTATTGAAGTTGGGCTTCCATGCAATGGGAAAATTCAGCAGATCAGGCCTTGCCCAATCAAGTACTTGGCTTCATTGGAGCAATATTAATGAGTTTCTACCAAGTAATTATTACTTTTGGGCATGAGGATGATTTACAAAAAGCACAAATGGTCACCATTAACACCTAAAGGAGTCTAATGCCAATCAGCTTGAGGAGGTATTTTTGATTTATGTTGATACTTTGGTTATTTGGGTGGACGATTGACCTCTTGTCATTTTTTCACTCATAATAAAAGCCATGTTCAGTTCCAAATCATATACATTGCATTGACTATTTTAAAAATGGAAGCTACTTCTCCTATCAATTGCGTAAGATTTGTTTGAGTTCCCTTTGCTTTCCATTAGCATATAGTAGGTAGGTTTTCTTTTCAGTAGAAGAAATGCTCATGCACACCCTGCATGTCTTACTTAAGGCATGTATGTTTTTCATCTTTTGTACATTGCTTTTGTTCGTATTGCTTGCTTAGTAAAGGTGCATCATACCCTTTAGTTATTTGCACAAGAACCTCATATTCACATGTGATCAGTTGCTAATTTCAAAAGAAAGCAAATACAGAGAAACTAAAATAAGGTTTCGAGACAATCCATTTCTAGAATAGGTGAAGTCCCAGGTCATGAAAATTTTCTACTCTCAGAAATCTCATCTTAAATATTTTCTTATGAAAATTGAGAGTGTGGAAGAAGGGCAAGCTCAAGATCACCAAGTGCAAGTAGTTGGGTTCAAGTTTCAAGAATAAGATCAATATCAGGCTATCATTCTTGACTCCATGTCCAATGGATACTTCAAGGACACTTATCACTTCATCTAAAGCAAGCAGGGTAGATGTCCTCGTGAGTCACCTAAATTGTTATCCAATTTTCCCCTTGGAAAAATTTTGATCAAACACGACATTCCAAACTAGAGAAATGAAGAGGTCGATTCAGTCAAAATCGAGCCTAGAGTGAGTTGACTCAAAGAAAAGCAATAGAACCATGGAAGGTGGCACATGTTAGCTTAGCGCACCTTTAAAAGGTGCAACAAATCCAGAGACCCTAGGGATGTGCTTGCCCCACGTGGATCTCAACGCATATAGTGGATGATTTATAGACTCCAAATCCAAGAATGTGTTCACTCGAGGCCTGAATCGGCTAAGTATAAAAATACCAGTGGAAGCCTCCACGTGTCTAATCAAGACAACTCCAAATGTAAAATCCAAAGGTAGGTTCGCAAATGAGTGAAGTTCTCCAATGTGGTCAGAGCCCAAGAAAGTTGCACCAGCCATTGAAAAGTCTAAGCATGGGAAGAGCAAGGGACCCACTTTGGCATAGTTTTGGTATGATACTCGGAAGGGTGGTCCCAAAAAAAAGCACAAGCCCTCCATGTGGTGAGAGCCCGAGAAAGGCAGAACCGGCCGTTGAAATGTCTAAGCATGGGAAGAGCTAGAAGAAGCCTCCACATGTCATCTCAGTGCATCTTCAAATTTAAAATCCAAGACAAACCCCCAAACGTGTGCTGGCCCTCCACGTGTCTAGGGTCCAACATAGTTGATCCTAAATATGTGGAAAAGGAAGAACACAAAGAGAGTAGATTAGGTTTGCTGATGATGCCAAGTGTCCAACCTGTCGCAACTTTAAGAGTCAAAGGAGGGGATAAGTCTTGGAAGCCGCAGAGTCTCACATGTGGAGCTAACTACAAAGGTCCCAACCGAAAAAAGGATTTTGACATTATATATAGTGGGGTCCTTTACTCACCCAAGGAATGAAGTAGCATGTTCGCAAAAGGTGCCAAGTGTTGGTACATCACATTCCTAGGACCCTAAAAGGTAGCAAAAATCTTAAGAATGCATAGGCTTCCATGTGGATCTTGCATGGATAGACTCCAAACCCAAAGCAGTTTGGAGATGATCATAACTTTCGACTGGAAGCTTGGATTTGAGAAAGAGAGGACTTTTTGGAAATCTCTCGATGTCTTCTACTCAACTATGACTGGATATTTTAAGGCTGTCAGGCTTCTCACCTACCACCATAATGAAGTATGGGCTTCCTTTCTTTCCCAAAAAGGAACAACACATGGAGGCATGGGTTTTGCAGTAGAACCCATCGTTGTTGTAAGTGAATTCAATGTGTTTCTTGGGTAGTTGAGGGAGGATTTCAAAATTCTCTTCCCCCCTTCTCTTTCATTCTTCCTATATATTGTAAGGAGGGGCATTTTTCTAGGTGGTTGGTCATTTTTCTCTCCTACCTCCCTCTCTCTTTCTTCCCTAGGGTTGAATGTGGAGCTTAAGCCTCCTCTCTTTTCTTTGTAATGGAATTTTCTTGCCTCTTGCCCACTGATGATGTACTGTGTGAATTCATGGAGCAATAAAATATGTTTTGTGATGCATTTTGTCCATCCTTTTCTTATTTTATTGTCTCTTCTTTCCTCTCATCATTACAGGGTATACTATAAATATGTCGATGTCTATTTTGGGTTTTGAGAGCTACGTTTAATGGGTTTGAAGTGGTGTTCTGTGTGAACTTTATCTTTGGCTTGTGATGCATCTTGTCCATCCTCTCCATTACTCACCTCTCTCCATTTCAGGTAGTTGGATTTGTGATCAACAACTTCCTTTTCTAGTGTATCACCACTTTAGTGTAGGCTCTTTTTCATGCACTCTCTCTCCCTGGTCCCTTGGAAAGTTAGATTATAATTAGATAGTCTTGCATGCATTAGAGTAGATGTGGCAAGTAGTTTAGGAAGAAGAAGTTGGATTTCTCTAGTGGACCATCTCAATCCCACAAGTCTCACAACTTGAGAGATGATCCAATGTTATGCATATTACACCGGATGCCCCATTCAAAATCAAGTCATTCGTGAGGGTGTTATAATTCCGCATCAACAATATTTTGAAGAAAATGAATTCCCATAATGAGTTTCAAACTCGGGATCGCAAGAAAAACAAAGAAACAAAAGAAGAACGATTTATCAATTCATGTTAAAACCAAAGCGGAAAAGATGAACTAATTTTTGTGCTCAGACAAATTGTACCTTTTCTTCATCATTCATGCCATGAATTCACAAAGACCGATATTGCATAAAGATTCAAATCTCAAGAATGGATAAAAATGGTGACCATAGACTTCAAGCAAAGCCATCGAAAATGACTAAGAGCCAAAGCTTCAAGAGGTCTATAGACCAAGCAGAGAAGTCAAGGTGCTCAGAAAATATCATGGAACACAATTTGTAGAGCTTAAAAGCTCATTTCATGGCTGCAAAACCTTCTAAGAAACAATAATCCAAGATATATCCTCGTAAACTTCTCCAATGCACCGGATTACGAGCTCAAGATTGAATTAATGGCGGTCCTGCGGAGAAAAATCGCTATGCTTCGCCGCCATGAGAGCAAGTGTAAATGACTGAAATGATTTGGTGTAGTTTGTTTTAGCTCACCAAGATAACCACAGTTAGATCTAACCCATCCGATGAGTTCGGATCGATGATCCAAATGCAATAGTACAAAGTTCATAGGTTGAGGAATGATCTCGAAATCAATGAAAGCCTAACCTAATTCATTTAGAGTTTACAATAATCAATGGTAGAGATCAAATCTATAGGAATCAATGGATGGAGATCCATCATCATATTCAATGCAACTTCAATGCAACTCAGCTCAACATTATGAACAAATCACCAACTTCATTTATTGTAGACCATAAGCTTCAACAATGGAGTCATCAGCTCAAAGGTAGAGATTAAGTGAAGCACGAGATCGATAGTTGACAATCAAATTCCTAACTTCAATGCAAACAAAGGTTAGATTGGAGTTAAGGTCAAAGCCGCTAACATCACAAAATCGGAGAGTCGTGTGGAAGGGGACAAGGTCCCAAGTAAACAAAATAATCATTTTCATTGACCCTCGATTAATGTCCTAAATTATTTGCCAAAAAAATCAAATACCGACCATCTTGAAAGCAGGTTGATGATTAATCAAAAGGTAGCCAAATCTTATACATGTTATGATTAACCGAGAGGGTCCCCAAAACATTACATGATGCTTATGATTATTAAAAGGGGTCAAACCAATGTTTTTCATGTAACACCAAGGTGGCTAAGTGATATGATTAAGATAGATGCAATGCAAAGTTGGAAGTCTATTTCCTAAACTTTCCAAAGTTTATCTTAAAATTTGCTAAGGAACCTCGTAGAAGGAAGAAAAGATAGTTTTCTACATGTGATTGCAAAGGTGATAAAGACAAGTGGAGAAGAATGAAGGTGGTCCCCACAAGGGAAGGACATTTTTGTTAGTGATAAAAAACAATTACATATTTTTTTTTTTGCATGACGAGTAGAATTCAAGAGAGAGTATAGTTATAATATACCAAATCCTTTATATCACTCTTTATGATAAGAAAGAGAAACACCTCACCCATGAGAAATCTGTGATACATTTAAACATAAGAGCTTATTTATTAGGGGATGAAACATTCTGTATTGTGCAATTATAATTTAACCGGAAGATGCATATTTTGCCTTGTAGTCACTCCAGAGCTCGTCAACAGATTTTCCAGTGAGATCATTGAAGAATCCCAAGTCCCATCCTCCCTTCAGTTTTGCATTCATATTCGCAACAAAACCAGAACTGATACTCTCACAATACTGTAAAAAGTAAGCAGTAACATCATAGCCCTGATCCCATTTGTCTCCGCCTCCAGGCTTAACCCAATGGGAAGGGGCTAATCCGCAGTGAGCCTCACATAGTCTGCAACACCCTCAATAAGGCCACTGGGGGCATTGCCTTGCCCATTCCACTGCCACACGTGTGTCATCTCGTGATATAATACTCCTCTGATCTCTGACTTCACGTCTCCTCCAAAGTTTCCCACATAATTTGCGCTGAGATGGATTTCGTCTGCACTTGTATACGCGACACCATCCATACTTTCCACGATGAGAGCGACCCTCTGCACGCCATTCCTATCATCTGCTGATTGTTGTGCGAAGGTGTCCCAGATAAATTTAGTTGAGGAATCCATAATTTCGAAAGCGCCGCTCTGCCCGATCTCTTGATCAAATTTGTCGCCGCCAGGCGTACCTAGCGCAGAATTGGAGAATACAAAAACCAGCGCTTCAGTAGTTTGCGCCATTAAAAACGTCATTCCCATGAGGACGACGAACAAGGAAAGAAGTACTGGAGCTGAGGGATGAGCCATTGTTGCAGCATACAATCACAAATCAATTAACACTTATGTTGTTGTGGAAAATGAATGAAGGCGTAGAGTTTATATACAACCACAAGTCTTCCGTCAAAACGAGCACAGATAGAGCCGAGTCAAAAGGGTGTCGTGGGACAAGTACGCGTGTGAATGTTCGATTCTTTGTTGAAGTCATTCCCATATCCTAAAAACGCGTCGCACAAGGCTGTTTTCCATTTCGTACCAGACTCCTTCAATATTTGTTTGTGTGTTTGTTTCATTGTTTAAGAAATTACACAAACAAATTTCTCCTCATACAAATAGTCGGGGGTAGGAATCACATCCCTAATTTTTGTATCGCTCATGAGGTTTCAGAAATAAAATTAAAATCCAAGGTTAAATGAGAAAAATTAAAATTATAAAATTAATATTGAAAATGTATTTTAAATCAGCACACTGAAGAATAAGGAGGAATGCCACAACTATGGGGAATCAAATTTGTTAAATTCTTTATGTTTATATTATTTATTTGTTCTTCTTCCTCAGTTTTCGGCTACTAAAGAAAAATGGCTCAAGACCTAATGAGGGAATTTTCTATGCCAGCAACCCAACATGTATTCCATACCGTTTTGTGATGAGTGTCAACTTCCATGATTTATAATTAAAGAAGAACTTCACAAAAATGCCTGTAATAAAAATGACTAATAAGATTGACCTTTTGCTCTTTAGATCGCTATGCCAACAACTTTCAAGAGGAACTTTGTTCAATGTGTAACAGACATTAGTATAGTTTCCACTATTATGTTGATAAATGTGTTCCAGCTCAAAAGTTCAACATTTTTCAATTTGTACTTGTATCTATAACATAATACATTAGATAAGATTTAAAAGAAATATGTTTGTAATTTGTAAATTTTGTTTCTAACAAATCTCACTTTATATAAAGAACAATTGTATGCCACATTGATAATTTTTGCAATGAAAATAGCATATATACCATTTAAATCCTTCATCACCTTCTCAATAGTAAAAATTTGTATCTATGGTTTCAAATCATTTTCTCCAAAGATAGTGAAAATAGATTTTAATATATATGCTTGAATTTGAGCAACATGGATTGTAGAAAATTTCACCAATTTGAACTCATGGAAAAGAGTAACTCAAGCTTGATTCATGCAAGTCGGAAATCATAAGATCTCGAGAAATCATCTTGAACTCCTAGTGTCCTAATTAGACATTTTTCTTAAAATAGGCATTTTCTTGCCAATTGTAAGAAAAAGTGAAACAATGCAAACTATTTTACACGAGATGATTTATCAAAACATTAGGTGAAGGAAAATATCATATTATCATTGAGAATGGCACTATAAATTTTTTTAATGCTTATCAACCCCCTTTCCATTTATCACACTAAACAAACTAAGTTGGTGATGATGACTATCTCTAGCGCTGATTTATTTTTAAAATACCAAATTTATGTCTGTATAAAACAAAGCATCTCTTTTGACATAGCTCCGATATATTTGGTGAAATATTTATTTATAACAGATTTTACTATGTTGAAATGACCCCAAAACCTCTAGTTTTAAATGGGAAGATTCTTCTTGAACTTGGGCCAAATCTATTCTTTAATCAATGATGTTTTACAAGCATATATTTTTAGAACGTTCATTGGTTGCTTGTCACAACCAAATAAACGTGGAAATAATATATTTGATTGGGTCCAAAATGATTCCATCACAAAGGGTTTATAGTCATTATATCACATAAATTTTATAGGTGGAAATGTGTATGCATGTTTCTTGAAGATATTAAAGATGCGTTCAATAAAATTGCAATCGAATGATACAAAACATGTATTTATGGGATGGATCAATTAAATCTCATACATTTTGAGATATAATATTTGTCATTATTAAAAAAGTTTAATCTTCTCATCATCTAAGCATGTTATAAAATCGTATAACTTTTGTGTAGATTTTTTTGTTTATTTTCATTGAAACAACCTCCTATAACACTGGTCATTTCTACACCATGAGGGGGTTCACTTAGTAAAGTATGGTATAACACATTCATTCAAAGGGTATTATAACATACCCGTATTGCTTACTTTTACCTATAATTATTTAATTTTTCATAATTAGTCAAAGGAGGGTTTTTCCGGTGGCCCTACCATGTTACATAGAAGGCCTAAAAGCCTAGATAAATACTTAATCACAAAAAGAGTAAATAAGAAATGGTTTCCCAAAAGGAAAAAGAAACAACTAGGTAGGATAAGCGGTTTTCTTGTGACTTGATTTTTCTTGATATATTGCATCATTTTCCAAACTTTTATATCATCGTAAAATGGAAGCATAACTTCAATGGCTTATATCGAATACTAATTAATTTTTTAAAAGGAAAGATAAGAGAAATGTTTTCCTTGGTTGCTTTACTAGAATTCAGTTCAACATTTTTTCTCTTCTGAATTTCAACATTGTAGTTAACCTTGTTACCATTAGTTGAAATTTCTCTAAGAGGATTATCAGAGATCGTTTCATCCTCTTCCTCTAAATTACCATTTTAATGTAAATCTACCTTGGTGTTAAAGAAAAAAATTTATGGGAGGGAAATTTTCCACCATGTGGTGATCAAAAATTGATCAAGTTTTTATCTACCTTATCTCGGACCCCTATAGGCCTTTGATATTTGCCGAAAAGTTGCTCCTTTTAAGTAATCAATTTAAAATTAATGCAAGCATATAATGACAATTACACAATGATTGATTACGGAGTTTGGCAATAGCCTACGTCTCTAGGTTCTTTTGAACCATTCCATTAGTCAAAATTTGTAAGTATAATGTTATTTCTTACAGTAAAACCTAATGGAATTTCCACTTACCTAGGAGAGTTCGAGTCCTTCAAATAACTTCCGATGATCAGTCAAAATCATTTCTTCACCTTCTTCTTGGTGCACAACCTCCTTTAGAACTCGATCGGCCTTCCTAACGCTTCTCTACGTCCTTTGACCCTCAATTCGATAATCCGTCAATACCTGCATCGTAAGTTAAAAATATTATGTTTCAAGGCCTAATGGGTATTTGTAAAACTCCCAATAAAAATATTTCATCTACTATTGCCTAAAAATAATAGGCCAATAAATATTATTTTCCTATAGTAATTTTAAGGTTTTAATATAATGCAAAATCTATATTAAAAATACAATAATACTTTCCCAAAGCCCACAATTAAGTTTAAGAAACAAGAATCTTGGATGTGTGTTTATAATGAGAGAGAGGTCCCTTTTTATAGTGCAAATGGACCCAAAAATTTTTTTAAGGACCTTATCACCAAACTCCTATTCCAACCAACTTGTTGGCCAAGTTGGCTTGGGCCACTTATATGGAAGGATGAGGTGGGAATCAAATCCCACCACATGTATAGCTCAGCCACTTTTGTTTTTCTTGGGACGATTTCCATGTAGGGAAATTCCACATTGACCAAGTAGGGGAGTTAGTTTTTTTTTTACTCGATGCCCTATACCCTCCTAGCCTCAACCACGCCTTATACCATTTTGGTTGGCTTACGTATCGACACATACGTATCTTTGTTGTACCACAGTTCTTTGTGCCATGGGGTTTCATTTGGGTTTTGATATTTTGATGAGTTGGTTCCATTCGTTGTTGAGCATCATGCATTGGTTGGAGCGAGTCTGGGCCAAGCTAAGGTAATCCCACGTTATGGCGAGATGGTTTGATTTGACTCAAGGTGAATAGGAAAATATATTTCTTAAACATTATGGAAGTATGTGACTCTGATTAACTCAGTATCAATTAAAATAGCTCGCTAAGATAACATTAGTACAACTCAGCCACATAGTGTACTTGTCGATTCTCAATAGGAAAATCAAGCTAAATCGAACTCGTCGCAATGTGATCAACTCGGTGGGGAGTTGATCACCTCACCGAGCGAAATAATAGATAGCTCAAGCTAACCATGTCGACACAGTGTTTGGAGATCTCACCATGTCGGTAGCACCACTAGCTCTCACGACGGTCGGGCTCCCTTCCATCACAAAATTTGAGCCTCTTGTTGTAACCTCTAACATTTTATACACCACAAAGACCAAAGGTCGATAACCAAACAAAATGACTCTCTTTTTCCTTTTCTCTCCAGTTGCCACCTTTGCCACATGTCACGTCTAGATTGGACTATTGACCAAGGTTGACTTTCTAGTTGACCAAACTTTGACCAACCATTTAATATGGATACAAACTCTGTTTCCACATGTTTAAACATTCATCAAAAATTTCTCGGAGTCATCTTACGCATTGTAGTGATCCTAGAAGATTTAGGGAACTTATATCCTCCGTAATGTAATTGTGGATCACACCTCCCCAATGGGAAATTCATTTTTCCCAAACTATCTTGTGAACTCCAAATCACTTACCGAAAGAGATCATCGTAGTATTCTTGAACTTCACATGCAACAATGATGGCTCAAACTCTAGGACCTATGGAAATTACACTCACTACCTCCTACTGTACGCCACTTTGATATCCGAAGAAGACCTCCACACCTCCACTATGCGGTGCTAGGCTTCCAGATATCTGACAACAAGGATCTTCATTGACTCTATAACATAGTTCCTCACTCTAGCTAATTTCGCATAATCCAAAATAGTTTAAAGGAACTCCATATTATTTAGAGCTATGATTGATCTGATGTCAGTGATGGATAATGAATTTTTAGGTACCATCCTACTACAGGGTAATAATTGAATCTACACATAATGAATTTAGACCTAATGTCACATCCCTTTCTCGACTTTAATTCCTCCAATGCATGATGATAAGCCTCTTCAAGACCTCATGCATCCAACACATGATTCTAAGTTTGATGATAAGCTACCATTATGTTTCACGATCACAATTCCTCTACACGAGAATGATGATCAATCTTGATTTCTCAAGAGATCAAAAATAGTGACTCCAACCCCACCGCATGGTTGTTGCCTCTACACAATACAAAGCCTCCTATTGACGATGGCTATCGGTACCACTTTTCTACATAGCCACATTTCCTCTACACAAAATGAAGTTCGACCTATTTTAGATGCCAAGATGTTCATTTACCATTATGTTGTATGGTCACAATGCCTCTACACAGAATGAAGGTTTGAGCTAACACCTATGAATTCCATTTATGCGTACAAATGGATGAAAATCTCCAAACTCATATATATGAGTATCCAAACTATAATGGTCACTCAAACATTTGATTAGGAGATATGTGCCCTTAAAAGGGTCTTTATACAACTTTCAAATACAAGTGTAAGGAAATTATATCCTAATACATCATGCAAATTAGTTGTAAAAATGCTCCATTTTTGGAGTCTTGGTACAATAAGCTTAGTTACCAATTTTATAGGAAAATAATTTCACATGATAAACCTATCATGAAAATTTATCCTACTTGGTGGCTTATGTACTTGGTCTTCATCTTAGCTATTGCATCGTATTGTGGATTGACCTCATTTGTCTCTTTCCTATTGGACAAATAATTCAACAAGGACCAAAACATACTGCATCTCCTAGTATTAGTAATTTACCAAAATAATTTCCCTCTAAGGGGTCTTACTAATGCAAGTATAAAAGAGTACAAACATTTCCCAAGAATTGGGTCTTTTACTAGTGTGTCCTGATCGGTTAGATGTATACAAAAATTGACCACATAGGGGTCTTATTCATACATTCTACCTAACAAAAAAGTTTATGGTTTTATTACAATAAGAGCAATAAATAATGCTCAGAAAAACCAATACAATAACTGAACAAAGTCAACTTTATTTGCACCTTAGATTTCTTACCAGCTGTAGAATCTTTGGTGTATGTCTAGGATACCTCAATAGGTGTCATGTGGATCCTTGAGCTCTCACTCCTCTGCATATGGATACTAATGATTAGATGGAATGTATGCAACCTCGGTTTTAGGATCTAGCTTATCCTTAGGACACATGAGCTGATCTGCATTAGGATATGCATGATCCCATAGTACATATGAGTTTGAAGTCTCACTTTGTATTCACTTTTGCAAGATTAACAACATGTCTTGTCACAAACTTGATCCTCCATCTTTGCCCAATGTGAAGCTTCAATTCACTCTCTATCACTAGTCATATAACCTTGATGAGCAGTTAGGTAGAAGTTTCCCAATACCATTTCATCCATCTCCAAAGGGATGATGTTGAGAGTGATATTGTTGGAAACTTGTCTCCCAACTATGAAGCTTAGAGTGCAATAGCTAGTAGACACTCCATATAGAGTACCATATTTTGTACCAAATATCTTGGTATGAGGAAGTGGTATCATGTGAAGTCCTAGTCGATGCACCAAATTTTCAGTCGTGTAACCTACTCGATAGTCCAATCAATAATAAGGTGACTAACTTTCCTCAAGAAATCAACGAATCCATTATCTCGAGGAACTTGCATGTCATAGTATAATATTTGGATGATCCACTGGTGATCTCCATCCCAATGGTACCACTGACTTGTTGGTGTTAGGTCCTGTAAATAACGTTATATTTCTTTTGTATCCACTTAGGCCTCCTATCTAGATATAATTTCCATCATTTCTTGGTGTCGTTCCCATTTCCAAAATGACGACACATGACCAATTTTGTGAAGGTTTCCTCCAAGTGTGCTTTTAAGTTGACTTGATTTAGCCACCTTCCCAAATAGAGATTCTCTCGTTTTTATATATTTTAATCACTTAAGCTTTCTTGAAAAATCTTCATCAGATAGGAAATTTCTTCCCTTTCCAAAAATGTAAAGAAGTCCTTCTAACTCTTCATATTTTTCAAGTTACTGGGTCGTGGGCCTGGGAAGGATTTTTGCCAAAAGTGCAAAAGCCCGGACTTTTTTTTTGTTAAAAGTGGGCCATGGGGAAATTTTTTTGCCAATGGAAAATTGTGGACCGTGGGGGGTGTGGGAGATACTTTTGCATTTTTACACTTTTCACAAAAGGCACAAGTGGAAAATGTGGGTGACGAAGGCCCGGGGTGATTTTTTTTTTAAGAAGGGTTTATGGGGCCACGAAGGAAATTTTTCCCAAGTGTAAATGTGGGCCAGTGGGTCTACGGGCATTTTGGAACTTTTACAACTTTTCACAAAATGGCAGATTTTCAAGTGTGGGCCTACGAGCCCACGAGGGTATTTTTGCCAAGACTAGAGTCCAAACAAGGTTCCCAATGAGCACCAGATCACCACGTGGCCAAGAGTCAAGACAGAATGGGTGGGACCGACCATTGAATCAGCCAAATAGAACAAGGTCTGGTGGAAGCCTCCACATTTTTAATCGACTCTCCTTCAAAAGTAAAATTGGGGGTAGGTCTCAAACATGCCATCTTGCCGCCACTAGTCAGGGACCGAGAAAGGGAGCAGGCTCAAATTAGCTAAGTACAAAAGGTAAGTGGAAGCCTCCATGTGCCTCATCGGTGTAATTTCAAAAAAATAAAATCTAGAGGCAAGCCCCCAAACAATGCGAGGCCCGCCACGTGTCCGAGCCCAAAAAAGGTAGAATTGGTCATTGAAAATTCTAAACAGGGAAGAGCTAGTGGAAGGTTCCATGTGCCTCAATGACACAAATTCAAAAGGCATGGCCCTAAAAGGCGTCCCAAACATCGCATAGGCCTCCATATGTCCCTAGGTCCGAAAAAAGGAACATCAGCCATTGAAAATTCAAAGCTCGGGAATGCCTGTGGAGGCCTCCACATGTCACGTCCATGCAACTTCAAAAGCAAAATCCGAAGGTAGTCTCCCAATATGCGTTGAGCCTCCACATGTCCAGGGTCAGACATATATGGCCCCGCCAAACAAAAGGGACTTAGCCAAAACACAAATAAATAGAGAAAATCACAAAAGGAGCCACGTGTCTCTCAAAGTGCAACTTCAAAGGTAGAATCCAAAAGTAGTCCCCAAACATGTATACACTGGCTCTCCATGTGTCTCGGGTTCAAACAATGTCTCCACCAATAAGGGGGCTTGGGTAGAATATAAAGGAAATAGAGTAGGCCCACAAAGCCGCCACATGTCTCTTTGGTGCAACTTCAAGAGTGTAGAGGAGGGGTGAAACCTTGAGATGCATGGGGCCACCACGTGGATATGCATGCAAAAGAACTCAGACCGAAGTACCTTCAAGTGGCCATATATTTTGATCAAAAGCTTAATCGAGTGGGAGGGGACATTTTAGAGAGCTCTCGGCACCTGCTACCCACCTACCACCATTAATGTCTTAACCCACCATTTTAAGGCCGTCAAGTCTCCCACCTACCACCATGATGAAGAATGGGTTTCCTTCTCTTGCTCAGCAAGGAACAATGATGGGGGCATGGGTGTTGCAGTGGGACTCATCATTGTGGTAGGGGAATTCAATGCCCCTTCAAGGGGTGGTTGGAATAGGTTGGATTTTCTCCTCTTTCTCTCTCTCATTCTTCCTATATATTGTACAAGAGGGAAAATTTCAAAGGGTTGGACATTCTTGCTTTTCCGCCCTCCCTTTTTCTCTGCTCTGCAGGTGAATTCGTGGAGCCTCGACCCCTCCATCCAAATTGTAATGCAATTTCTACCTCTTGGTTATTGTAATGTACTATATCAATTCTTGGAGCAATAGAATAAGTCTGTGGATGATTTCAACCCTCTCTTATGTTTTATTGCTTCTTCCTGATCCCTCATTGCAATCTTGGTCATCTTGTGCATGGATATTGTTTCACATTTTAATGGTTTGTGTTTAAAGGCAATGTAAATGTTCAACATTCCTTTGGTGCATCACCTCTGTTAGATTAGGTTTTAATTCTTGCATCCCCTTAACTCTGTCTCCTTGGAAAATTAGAATAGGATTTAGGATAGACCCTCTGCAATCTAAACATGTGCACCTGAACAGAGGAATAGGAGTCGACCTTCATCCGAGAGAGCTCTCTCAACTCGCAAAGTCCCACACTTTGAGAGATGCTCCATGTTGTGTAGTCACACTGAGGATCTTAACCCATCAAGTTACTGATTTTAGGGGTGTTGTGATTCTACAACAACAATTTTGGCACATGCTTGGATGGGACAAGAAGTCTTCATTTTACTATAGCAAGATTGATGTGCACTTGTTGTAAGTTCCCAACTTGTAAGAAGCTCTAAAATTACACATCTGGTGACTCCAAAAGAGGTAGAACCCACTAGTTTCAGTAGTCCAAGCTTGTCAAGTTCATGAGAAGAATACAAACAAGGTCAAGAACTAGAGAGGAGGGACTATTTTTCTATCTACATTTATCCCCGGAAAGAGCAAGGAGAGGAAGAAGAGCCCAAAGGTCTCCATCTCCACCAAACAAGACATTGTCAACACCTCCACCTGGTAGGCCTTTCATTCAATCGACTAGAGTCCTTCGACCAATCAGGATGGATGTGCAACCCAACCCCTACGTCAATTTCACCTGCAGCAAAGAACCCGCGGCTCTCAACACACAAAATCTAGTCCCAGCTACAACATTAAAGAGCATCCCATATTTTACCGGAGAGAACAGATGACTCTAATTGACCACATCTAGGATATTGCAAATGTCTATGTAATTCATGAGATCATTGAAATGGATGTTGTGGTCAAGTTGTTGGCTTCATCTTTTAAGGGTAAAGCTTTTTAAGTGGTTCAGAGTCTAACCGGGATCCATCAGAAATTGGGACCATTTGTGCATGGCTCTTCACAATCAATTTGGAGAGAAGGGAGATAATCTATCCTTGTTGGAACATTTGACAACAATCAAGAGGGCTCCTAATGAGCAGTTGACCGATTTCAACTTCAGATTCTAGCAGGATGTGGGATAGGATTCGGTGGCCGTGAGACCAACAGAGACAAAGGTGCTTTTCTATACTTCCTTAGAGCTTTAAATTTTGATATTTCCATGATGATTCAATCAATGGGAGGTATAAATTTACCCGCATCATATAACATTGCTATTAGAGCTGAAAATTGCTTAATTTAGGTTGGTAAACTTGCACCTAGGCCACCTATGCCTCTATATCCAGAACTAGGAGCTCCAAGCACTAGTCAAACACCCACATTAGCTCCCATACCACTCCAAGGAATCAAAGTTTAGCTAAAGCTTCCACCTCATCTTCTAGCACTTCAAAAGAGCTACAAGAGGTTATGAAACAACTGTAGAACCTAGGAAATGAGCTAGTGACTATCAAGAGACAACAAGCTCTAGAGTTCTAGGCCATATCAACCTCAAACTCAATATCAAGCTAGACCCCCATATCAAAAAATAGACCACTAGCTTAGGCTGCAAATCAAAACCAAAACCAAGGAAACCTCAAGCTGCTAGGCCTTTCCGACCATATGATCCAAACATAGCTTCAACATCGAGGGCCTTGGTTCCAACACAAAACAACATGGCTCAAGAATATGATTGGTGTTTCCCATGCAATCAGCCCCATAACCAATCAATGTGTTTCAATGGTGCACTAAACTAGGCCTTGATGGTATAGACCATTGGTGTGTCCCAAGAGACCTAGTCAAGAGGAAAATCAGCAACAAGAAACCCAAGAAAGAGGCACCTCCAAGTGAGACCATGCTTGTCAATTGGCAGGCTGAAGATTTTTGTGGTATGAATCAAGCACCTCCTCATAGTGTGGCAAAAATACATGGTCCAAGAAGAGGAATATTGGAGAGGGAAATCCTCCAATTCAAATGGTCCACAGCCCTCTATTACCCCGCAAAGTGTAACTCCCAATGTGTAGAGTCATCCCAAGCCACCTTCCAGACCCACTCAGGCACCGGTTGTAATGACCCATGTGCAAGAGAAGAATGTGCAAGGAAAGGGAAAAAAAGATAGCTCATCCCCATTTAACATCATTGAACAGATGAAGAAAACAAATGTAAACATCTCAATGTGGGATTCATTCATTGGCTATCCCAGGACAAAGAGACCTATTACAAGGCTGCTATGGCCAATTGGTCAACCAAAATCCCCCCAACCAACAAGAGAAAGTGCTTACCAATGCAGCTCAGCCTGAAGGAAATCATGGAGGACAACAAGGTAAGAATGAAGCCCCTCCATTCTATGTTTCATTGATCATTGGGGAAAAATTGGTACATAATTGCATGATTGATTCGGGAGCGAGTAGCTTAGTCATGCCAAAGCAAATAGCCGATCAGTTGGGTCTTCAATATGAAGTCATCTCCAAGGGCGTAGTGCAATTGGATGGGACAATGGTAACAATGGTTGGAGTCATCAAGGATTTGAGCCTCACATTACACGCATGCCCCAATGTGACCATCTTGCAAAACGTATCAGTCATAGACTTGCCACCACACTTTGCATTGTGTTTGTCAAGAGACTTCACTACTAAAATTGGAGGTTATTTGTTTGTTGATTGGTCACACATGTTATTTAGAACAAGGTATGGAGCTAAGGCTACAATCAGATCTGAGCCTATTGCAAACTTCCATATTGAGCCTCATACACTGAGTCCAATCAATGCAAATTGTTCAGCCCTTGATCAAGAAGATTATCCAAGCACCCATGAAGTTGATACCAAAGTTGGATACATTCCAAGACTTGACTCTTGATGAATGGGAAAGCAAGAGGCATGCTTTTGACCCTTACAAGGAAATGGAGGAATCTGAGCTAGGAGTTTATTGTTTGCATGAGGAGAATCATCCTCTTCCTAACATCACTAAGCCAGACCACAAGGATGATAATGAGGTATGGTAGTTATTCTTTGATGGCTCAAGAAGTAGACAAGGAGCCGAGGAGGAGGAGCTATGCTTGTTTCACCTCAAGGTATGAAATATTACTCAGCCTTCCATTTCCAATTTTCTTTCTCAAACAACACAATAGAGTATGAAGCCTTGATCCATGGACTGCATTGGGCAAGAAAGAGAGGGATTAAAAACTTACAAGTGTTTGGCGATAGTGAGCTAGTTGTGAATCAAGTCCGAGGAGGACAAAATTCTGCCAAGAATGATCTGTTAAAAACTACAAGAATCGGGTATGGGATCTCATTGAAGATTTGAAGCATTTGGCATCAATTCCATCCCAAGGAAGAAGAATGAAGCAACAAAGATAGATTGGCAGCAATTGGGGTGACATTTGATGTGGTAGAGAGTATCAAGAGTGAGAAATCTCAGCCCCATATTAAAGTGGTTGTGAGACCAGTTGTTCCAGATAACAACACAAGTTGGCAAGTCTTTGAGAATGATCAAAAATTGTCAATTTTCTACAAGAAGAAGTTGAGTTCTCCACTAGAAACCAAGACAAGTTGGAACAATCGTTATGGTGACCAAGTGGTGCAGTTGAGAACCAACAAATTACCAAAGGGTCTTGTAACTTTGGAGTCAATCTTCAACCCAAATGATCAATTCGGAAGGAGAAAGAAAATATTCAGGTAAAGGGTGAAGATTCAGAGCCCATTTCCATAGATGAAGAAAAATGTTGTGAATTGGAAAGGTAAGTACCAACAAGAAAAATCTGAGTTCGTTCAACTTTGTCAAGAATTCCTAGATGTCTTTTCTTGGACTTACAAGGATTTAAGAGGTTTCAACCCAAGGTTGGCACAACACACTATCGAGCTGGATCAGGATCTAAGCCTTTCAAACAAAAAAAGGCCAATAAACCCTCACATTGAACCTCTCATGAGAAAAGAGTTGAACAAGCTAATTGAGGCAACATCATCTTCCCTATCAAGCATTCAAGTTGGGTTGCAAACTTGGTGCCTGTGAGGAAAATAAATGGAGAAATCAGATTGTGTGTGGACTTTTGTGATCTAAACAAAGCATCACTCAAGGATCATTATCCACTTCCATCAATGGAATAAATCTTGTAGGTTGTAGTTAGCTCTGAAAGGTTTTCATTGCTAGATGGATACTCAAGCTATAATCAGATAATGGTGAAAGAGGAAGATCAGTACAAGATGGCCTTCACCACAAAATGGGGCACATATGCTTACAAGAAGATGCCATTTGGATTGTCCAATGCCGGAGCAACATTTCAATGAGCTATGGATATGGCATTCAAGGGCTTGATCAACAAGATGGTGTTGGTATATCTAGATGATATCATTGTCTTCTCAAAGAATGCAACAGACCACCTCTTTCACCTCAGGAAAGTATTTCAAAGGTGTAGAAGGTTTGAGTGTCATTGAATCCAAAGAAATGTGTATTTTGGCACACATGAGGGCAAGTTTTTGGGCCACATTGTCTCAAGAGAAGGGTTGAAAATTGACCCTGAAAGAGTTGAAGCCATTAGAACACTACCACTACCACATCACAAGAAATCCCTCCAAATATTTTTAGGAAGGATAAATTTTTCCATGATTTGTGCCTAATTTTTCCACTCTTGTAAAGCCTTTAATGATGATGCTAAAGAAGAGTCTTGCATTCAAATGGACAAAGAAGGAAAAGAGAGTTTTGAGGCCATCAAGCTCACAATATCACAGGCCCCAACTCTTATTAACCCAGACTTTTCAAAGGACTTCATGTTGTATGCTTTTGGAGGGTCAGACACAATCTCAGCTATCTTGGTTCAAGCCTAACAAGGAAGGTTCAGAACAGCCCATAGCCTTCTTCATTAGAGAGCTTGGAAGATTACGAAGTAAAGTATTCTTTCATTGAAAAAGCATGTCCTTGCTATCATTAGGAGTTTGAAGAAGTTCAGACACTTGGTCTCGAACAACAAGATTCAATTGCTAGTGTCTCATGCTGGTGTCAAGGACTTTCTCCTAAACAAAGACTTGAATGAGAAGAGAGTAGGTTGGATCACTCATGTAATGGAGTATGATATTGAAATCAAAGTGACCAAGCTGGTTCATGGCAAAGGTCTGTGTGAGAAGCTCACTTCCAAGCAACAAAACTGAGTCAAAAGGAGAAGAAGAGGTTGTCCTACTATTCTGCAAGAATGATTTAGAGAAGCCAACTAATGATGCACCCATTCCATGTTGGACTCAAGCCTTGGTGCATTATCTCCAAATAGGTTTGTGCCCTCCATAATGGAACAAAGCAAAGAGGAGATACTTCATATTACAAGCCATCCCATATGTGCTTATTGGTGGTGTCTTGTTCAAGAAGGACATCAATAGTGTTCTATTGAGGTGCATTGGGACAAGCCAAATTGAGAGGGTGTTGCATGAGTTCCATGATGGAGAAGCTGGAGGCCACTTTGCTCCATGGGTAACAACACTCAAAATTATGAGGGCTGGTTACTATTGGCCTATGGTGTTTAGGGATTTCTACTCATGGATCAAGAAGTGCAAGAAGTGTGCATTCTTCATAGGGAAGGAAAGGTTAGCAACCCTGCCTCTTCACCCAATTTCAGTAAATCATCCATTCATGCAATGGGGATTGGACTTCATTGGAGTGATCAACCCAAATTCAAGCCAGGGCCACAAGTGGATACTCACAATGACTGACTATTTCACAAGTGGTGGATGAAGCAGTGGCACTTAAGGAGGCAAATGAATCCAACATCTTGGATTTCTATGAAGGGATAGTCACAAGGTTTGGTGCCCCTGCTACTATCATATCAGAAAATGCATTGGCATTCCTTAGTGCAAAGATCACTGAATGGGCTATCAAGAATGGTGTATATCTCAACACCTCTTCAAACTATTACCCTCAAGGTAATGGCCAAGTAGAGTCCACAAACAAGAACTTGTTGAGAATCATCAGAAGGAATCTTGATGAGAATCAGAGAACTTGGCACACAAAACTCAAATCAGCTCTTTGGGAAGATAGAGTCACCCCAAGAGGTCTATAGAAGCTCTCCATTCAAGCTTGTATATGGAAAGGAAGCATTTCTGCCTATATCACTTGAGTTTTTAGCATTAGAACTCATGAAACAACTAGAACTAGCTGAGTTTGAGCCTATGGAGGTCAGGTATGTAGAGCTGATGGAGTTAGAAGAAGCAAGAGAACATGCAAGTACAGACCATGGAGAAGGATCAAGCTTCAATTAAGAGATTCTTTGACAAGGAAGCTAAAGCCAGGACATTCCAAGTTGGAGACTTGGTACTAAAGTGGGATGTTGACCATGCAAAGCCTAGGAAAGCATTCCAAGTTTGATGCCATATGGAGTGGTCCATACATGATCACCGAATGCAAAGGTAGCAATGCCTTCCTGGCTGGCTAAGTTGGATGGTGAAGAATTGCAGATTCCAGTCAATGGGATCTACCTCAAACACTACTACTAAAAGGAGAGTTTCTCACCCTTGTAAATATTAGCCTAGGTTTTCAATTTCTCCAAGTGCGTATGCACATTGTCTTGTTATAGTTTAGATTTAATTTCCCTAAGTGTTGGTGCACATGCTCTATTACTTCTGGTGTATGCTTGTATACAATTCATCTCACTCATGGAAGAGGCTTATGGCCACAAGAATTAAATCTATAGAGTATCCATATTGGAGTAGGTCTGGATGTTTTCATTGCACTCCAACAGATCAGGTTTGTAGAAAATCAAATGAGGGAGAAGTTTCCAAGTTTTAGACAACTCTCTACTCTCACAAATCTTGAATCCAATATTTTCTTATAAAGATAAGAGTGCATGCAGTGGAAGGTAGTTCTAGACCAGATTTGAAATTACCAGGTAGACTCCATGCCCAATGGATGCTTCAAGGCCATGGGTCATCTCATCTAGCAGGAAGATGCCCCCCTATGAGTCACCAAATTGTTGTCTAAAATAAGCTCACTCTTATTTTTGGTCAACTAACCCCCTTTTCCCCCTTTTGTGCTTCAATCTGATTTTTTATATATTTTAAGCACTTAAGGTTTCCTGAAAACATCTTCATCAGATAGGAAATTTCTTCCCCTTTCTGAAAATGTAAAGAAGTCCTTCTAACTCTTCATATTTTTCAAGTTATGGGTCGGTGGGCCTGGGAAGGATTTTTTTTTTGCCAAAAGTGGGCCAACGGGCTGGGGAAGATTTTTGCCAATGGGAAAAATTATGGACCGGCAGGGTGGTGGGAGATACTTTTGCATTTTTTCACTTTTCACAAAAGGCACAAGTGGAAAATACGGCGGGCCCGAGGGTGATTTCTTTTGCTAAAAAGGGGTCTGGGGCCATGGAGGAAATTTTTCCCAAGTATAAATGTGGGGCCAATGGGTCTCTGTGGGGCATTTTGGAACTTTTACAACTTTTCACAAAATGGAACATTTTTCAAGTGTGGGCCCGTGAGCCCATGGGGGTCTTTTCACCAAGAGTGGAGTCCAAACAGGGTTCCCAATGAGTGATCGCCATCACCACGTGGCAAGAGTCAAAAAATGAAGGGGGGACCGGCCATTGTTGAATCAGCCAAATAGAACAAGGTCGGCGGAAGCCTCCACACATCCAATCGGTGCTCCTTCAAAAGTAGAATTCGAGGGGGTAGGTCTCAAAAATGCAGCCTCACCATGTGGTCAAGAGTTAGAAAAGGTCAAAGAGAAGGTTGAATCGGCTAAGTATAAAAAGGTAGGGGAAAGCCTCCATGTGCCTCATCAGTGCAAACTTCAAAGGCAAAACCCAAAGTCGAGACTCAAAAAGCAGAGCTGCCATGCCACATGTAGTCGAGTCTGAAAGAAAGGAGAAGCCCCAGCAAAGTTAAAAAGTCTAAGTACAAAAGGTAAGCGGAAGCCTCTACGTGCCTCATCGGCACAATTTTAAAAAGAAAATCTGGAGGCAGCCCCAAACAAACACATAAGCCTCCACATGTGTCTAGAGCAAAAAGCCTCAAAACACATGAGTGAAAGTCAAAATCATAAACAGACAAGCTGTGGAAGGTCCACGTGTCTGTCTCGTGCAAATTCAAAAGGTGCGGCCCAAAGGCCAGTCCCAAACAAGTGCAGGCCCTCCATGTGTCGTAGGTCGAAAGAAGGAACATCCATGGCCCTTGTCAAAGAAAGGGTAGCCAAAACACATAAGGAAACAAAGCCTCCAAGGCCTCCACGTGTCTCTTCAGCGCAACTTCAAAGGTAAAATCCAAAAGTGATCCCCAAACCTGTGTCATCTCTCCATGTGTCTCGGGTCAGGCATAGTGTCTCCGCCAATAGGGGGCTTGGGAAAATACAAAGGAAATAGATCAAACCCGTGGAATCCACCACGTGTCTCTTCGGTGACAACTTCAAGAGTGTAGAGGAGGGGTGAAACCTTGAGATGCATGGGCCACCACGTGGATATGTGTGAATAGAATTCAAACCCAAAGTACCTTCAAGTGGCCATATATTTCGATCAGAAGCTCAATTGAGCGGGAGAGGACGTTTTAGAGAGCTCTCGGCCCCTGCTACCCACTTGCCACCATTAATGTCTCGACCCACCATTTTCAAGGCCATTAAGTCTCCCACCTGCCACCATGATGAAGAATGGGTTTCTCTCTTTCTCAACAAGGAACAATGATGGGGGCATGGGTGTTGTAGTGGGACTCATCATTGTGGTAGGGGAATTCAATGCCCCTTAGGGGCGGTTAGAATAGGGTTGGATTTTCCCTCCTTTCTCTCTCTCATTCTTCCTATATATTGTACAAGAGGGACAATTTCAAAGGGTTGGACATTCTTTCTTTTCCCTCCCTTTTCTCTACTCTGCAGGTGAATTCATGGAGCCTCGAACCCCTCCATCCAAATTGTAATGCAATTTCTACCTCTTGGCTATTGTAATGTACTGTATCAATTTGAGAGCAATAGAATAAGTCCGTGGATGATTTCAACCTCTCTTATGTTTTATTGCTTCTTCCTGATCCCTCATTACAATCTTGGTCATCTGTGCATGGATATTGTTTCACATTTTAATGGTTTGTGTTTAAAGGAAATGCAAATGTTCAACATTCCTTCGGTGCATCACCTGTTAGATTAGGTTTTAATTCTTGCATCCCCTTAACTCGTATCTCCTTGGAAAATTAGAATAGGATTATAAATTCCACACTTTGAGAGATGATCCATGTTGTGCAATCACACCGAGGATCTTAACCCATCAAGTTTCATGATTTCGGGGGTGGTGTGATTCTACAACAAAAGGATTTTGATATTTTTTGACAAGTTGCTCCTTTTAGGTAATTAATTTAAAATTAATGCAATCATATAATCACAATCGCACAATGATTGATTATGTAGTTCGACAATAGCCTACGTCTCTGGGTTAATTTGAACCATTCCACTTGCTTCAAAATTTGTAAGTACAATATTATTTTAAATAAAACCTAATGAATTTCACTTTCCTAGTCCTTTTCCAGTCCTTGGAAGAACTTCCGATGATCAATCGAAATCATTCTTCACCTTCCTAGTGCACAAGCTCCTTGGAAACTCGATCGACTTTCCCAACACTTCTCTTCATCCTTTAGCACTTCACCAAGTACTCCGGGTGTCACAAGTGATCAATAATGTGGCTAAAGGACTATTGGGTAGTGTAAAAACTCTCAATCAAAATATTTAATCCATTATTGCATAAAAATAATATCCCAATAAGTAATATTTGCGTATAGTAATTTTAAGGTTTTAATATAGTGCACAAAGCTATATTAAAAAATATCATAATACTATCCCAAATCCCACAATTAAGCTTAAGAAATAATAAGCTTCGGTGTGTGTTTTAGAATGAGGGAGAGGTCCATTTTTATAGTGCAAATGGACCCGAAAATTTTGTTTAAGGGCCTTATCGGCCAACTCACATTCCAACCAACTTCATTGGCTAAGTAGGTTGGGCCACTTGTTTGGAAGGATTTGGTCGTGGAATAAAATCCCACCTCAATGTATAGCTTGGTTCCTTTTTTTTAAATTGGGCCACTTTGCATTTAGTGCGTAAATCCCACATTGACCGGCATAGAGGGGGAGTCGATTTTTATTTGTCTTGGAGCCCTATACCCCTCGTGGCCTCGGCCACACCTTATCCCATTTTTTTTGGAAACATACGTGGAAAGCTATATTATGCTGAGTTCTTTGGCCAAGTAATGAGGTTTATGCCATTGATTTTTGGTTTGTTAATGCGCCGGTTCCATTAGTTGGTTGATCAGTAGCATGCATTGGTTGGACCGAGTCTCGTGTCTAGATAAGGTAATGCCATGTTGTGGCGAGCTACTTTGATTTTATTCTAAGGTGAAGGGGAAAATATACTTCCTAAAATTATGGAAATATGTGATTGTGATTAACTCGATATCAATTAAAATGCTCACGAGATAACATCGGTGCATCTTGGCCACATAGTGCACTTGTCAATTCTCGATAGGAAAATTCGAGCTGAATGAAACTCATCACAATGTGATGAACTCGGGGGGGGACTTTATTGATCTATAAAATGAGCTAACTCAACATCAACATGGTGGTTTGAGAGCCCACCATCTCTCGTAACACCACTAACTCTCATGGCGATCGTAATCCCTTCCGTCAAAAAATGTTGAGCCTCTTCGCTACAACCACCAAATTTTTACTCTTCAAGAAGATAGGAGGTTGATAACCAAAAAAATAATCTCTTTTTACCTTTTTGCCAGTTGCCATCTTTTCCACGTGTCACATCCATATTGGAATGTTGACTAGGGTTGACTTTCTAATTGACCAAACTTTTACCAACCACCCAATGTGCATACAAACTCCATTCTCGATGTTCAAATAGTCGTCGGAAAGATCTCGGAATCATCTTCTATGCTGGATCTATCCTAGGAGATTCAGGAAACTTATTTCTTCAGTAATTTCCTCTAGATCATGTGGCTCTCTCATTTTTATGCTTTTACCAACCCATAATGATATACAAAAAAATATTTTAATATAATAAATTAACAAAAGAGATTCTCACAACAATATCAACTTAGTTGTGTAAAGAGGATGCTACTTTGGCCTAAAATGGATAAAAATATTGTTTGATCTTGCAATATTACACTAGAAAGGACTCAACACCATCCTACCTTTCTCACACCTACACTTGTATCTTATTCAATCATAAAAATTACTTAGTTTCATGTGCAATCCCATTTGGACTCACCTTTCATCAATGTTGTCAACTTAGTTCTTGATTCCTTGTCTAAGAATGCAAATTTGACTTTAAGACTTCTCAATGTTTGTTTCATAGTTCACCTTCTTGTACACCTCAGAATATAGTTAAAATAATCTCAAGATGAAATTAAACCTACCAAAATCACATAACTCCCTTGTTTTGTAAAAATAGGCTACTCATGCCCTTAAGAGAAGGCCCTACTATATTCATGGATAGAAAAACCTAAAGGCACCTAGAAGATGTTTTAAACTTCTTTAGTACTATTTTTCACTCCTAAGGTGTGCACAAAATATGAGGATCCAACTCTTCCACCTTCTCTCCTTATCCCACTTTCTCTTCCTAAGCTCAAAAAACCTCAACTAGGTCTTGGATAGATAAAAATAATGCAAAAATTTTTATGGTAGATGGCTTCAGCTAGAATGAGTAGATATAAAAGAAACCAATATGGATTTCTCATCATGTTCCAAGTTTCAAGAACTATCTCTCGATACTAACCCCTAACTCCTTTGCAAAGGACCCCAAACTAGGCTTGGACTTTGGGTAACTATGACCTTCCCAATTTTCATAAATATCTTAGTATATACCCATTCAAACCTCAAAATTCAACTTAATAAGCTTATAAACCTTCCCATTATCATTACTTTCAAAGGATATGAAAAATACATTACTTTGAGGGTTTAGCATTATAGTTCCCACTCCTCTTTGACATTGATCTTAAAATGCATTTTTCTTACTCGATCGAGGCTTAGAATTATTTATCATATTTGATTAGTAGGAAATTGATAGATGGACATTATTATATTTTATTAGTATTTTGATAGACATTATAGATAATTTGATTATGGATATGTGGTGAATCATAGCATGAATTATCATAATTGATTGATATTTCAAAGATTGATGATGATCTAGAGTTAGTACTTTATATGTATATATGTATACATAAATTTTGTTAGTCTTGCTAGTTTTGATCTCATTATTGTCAATGAAATGAAAGAATTGAAATATCTTGAAATTATAAAAATTGGTGAAATTACTTGATTTTAGTGATGATTTAGTTGTGTTAATTGATGATGTGAATTGATATGTATATGTGTGTTTTATTGTTTTGATGTCATTGATATGGCCATGAGGTCGAAGAGGTATTGTTTTGATTTTGTAAGAAATTATAACACAACAAACAAAAGGGGATAGGAGACCAATAATGAAAGAATTTTGGGTATTGGAAACTTGTGTTTTTGTATGTTGTTGGGTTATTGATATTTTTTAGGAGGTCCCCATTGGGGGGTGGCCTAAAATGTGACCATGGGTAAATGTGTTGTTTTCCCTTTTCATTTTAATTATTTTTGAGTATGTGATTTATTATTGTAATGTGTTCTACTTTATTGCAGTTATTTAAGTTGATTAATTTTGATTAAATTAAAGTAATTTGGGATTTGAAAAGGGTATTTAATTTTGGTAGATTGTCCTTGATTTTATTATGGATTTGAAAAGTATTTTATTGGTTTTAGTGTTGTGTACTCAACCTTGCATGTCAAACTCAGAACTTTTGCTTAATGACTATTTTGGAGCTTTTGGGACAAGTTAAGCTTGTCTCACACCTCTTAAATGCACATACTAACTATAACTATGGAGTAAGGGGTCAAAATTAGAACCCATTATGTGATTTGGAAGGTAAAAAGGTGAAATTATTGCACCTTCTTGCATGAATTTTTAATTTTATTC
>CM031236.1:566436811-566546811 GCA_018340775.1 Taxus wallichiana var. yunnanensis
GTTAATAATTTTTTATATATTTCCAACAATGCCAAAAGTATTTTAAAATAAAAATAAAAATTGATTTCCTTAACAAAGCCACAAAATGAGACTTTTAGTAACCAAGTTCGAAGAATACGATATTCGAGTCGAAAACAAGGGGATTCGATACGCAGAGGGTAAAACACCAACGATGCCCCAGACTCAAAAGACCCTACCACGAGTGCAAGCACAAAAAAAAGGAACCAACACACATATCCATCAGGAAGGTTACGCAGTGCAGTCAGGCCTAGAAGTTCTATGAGCTCCTGGCCAATGGTATAGAAGATGGAAATTTTACCCGATCCATGTGGGCTTATCAAGGACATGTCTAGCAAATATCAAACAAATGAGCATAATAACCACCTATTATATTATCACTGTAATCAGCTGTCATCTAACAGGAAACGAGTTCACGAGTCCAATACCATGGATTCACCTACAACTTTTGTTTCGGTCCAGCTATTAATAACTTGCTTGTGACCCTTAATAAAATTTGTAGAGATTTCATTCAATAAAACTTACAATGTTTCCCCCTTACTTTAATCAAACAAGAGTTTGAACCAGGAAGTAGGTATAGAAATTTTCTCAACACGTAGAGGCCAAAATAGATGTCAGGTTATTCATCCTCTAGAACTAGGTACAAAAGTCAACCATGTACAGTTCTAAAACAAAACCCTAATGCCATTTTCTAATCAAACAAAAAGTAAGGAATGCCCACAGGCTTAAACAAGTTTTAGAACACAATGTCACTATTAATGTACCATTTAGCAAACAGGAGAGCCCTAAATAGGAAAATACGTATATATTCAACCCAAATAGAGATATGAAGGCTTAACCTTTCATATAGTAAGCCTTCAATTATAATTACCATCACAGAGTTCTTTAAAAGAGAGTCATATAAGCAAACGAAACCCTATAATGTTTCCTTCCCTACGAACTAGATTGCATCACTCAAAATTGCAGTAACCCATTTAGACAAATATGAAATAGAGTAAGCTATAAGAGAGGAAAGAACATTCCAAGAAAAACCAACGAAATTGGATCGAGATTTAAAGGAACAACCAACACAATCAGGCAGCGATATAAACAACCACGAAAACATTTGTCTAGGCGTTATTCAATAGGAAAGAAAATTCATTTCAAGATACTGAAAGAAGGTAGAAAACTATTACAAGGAGTAGATTTAACATGCCTATTTTAAACGCTATATCTCATGGCCACGCACGTGCAGACCCCTTCTCCCCGCAGTCCCAAAATTATTTCTCCACCAAACTCACGCTTCTCACCCACGGTGTCCCAAATACCACGCAAAAGAAACAATAACCATTCCGGTAAACTGCATAGACACAGGCAGAAGGAGAAAATTCATTCTAGAGCAGTTAACCCCAATTCCTAGTATGTAAATCCACGAAACAACAACAGAAATTTGGAATAATTAACAGGGTTTTGCATGTCCTTGCAATATGCTTTTACTCTTGAGTCTAGATTCTAGAACAAGATCGGAAAGTCTTGCGTTCAACTATTCAAACAACTCATGAATTGCTTTCCTATTTAAGGCATTGTAAATTAGTTTTTTTAAAGCCATTAGGACGCACCTATTACATTAGTTTACCCATCAATTTGTGCGCAAAGAAAACATTCCAAAACTAAAATCAAAGTTGATTCATGCTTACCATTGGAAGTCTCACACATTAGCTTGCTTCAATTAACATCACTTTTATCCTCCACGCTAAGCAAAATTTCTTTGAAGCATTTTGTCAAACAGTTTGCGCGTAATCTACTCCAACGACGTGAAGCAACATTGCCCAACATTGGAAAGGATATTTGTCAGACGATGAAGTAGTTGCAAGAGCTCTTGATATTAAATACCCGCAGCCTACCTGCCGCTCAAGCCCTAATCCTCCTCAAATTGAGCTGATACTATCTCAATAGAAAAGCTTGCTCCACACAGGTGTAGAATTAGAACTAGAATCATATATAGCCAAGTTTCCCATCTGGCTGAAGGCGCAGAAAACACAGCTGGTCTACATCTCCTGTAGTATTACTGTGCCATAGCATTCGGCTATACTGTGTATCAGTCAATACAAGATTACAACCTCTTTCCATTTCCAGCCTTATTCTCTGGTCCGGAGATGTGAGATACTCACCTAGTGCAAGACCATTCCAAACACCATTGTCATGACTGAGCAGAAGAAATGGCCACAGAGGCAATCCACAAACCCGGTTTTCTCCATTGGGGTTTCAAAATTAGAATGAGAACACCGCTTCCTGGTCTCAATCAGTCCACGATCCGAAGCCATCACATCAAGAAAAGCATAGGCGTTGGATACAGAAGCTCATGAATAGCCCTGCAGAGCATATGGTCTGAGATAGGGGATTGTGGCTTTGAAATCACGGGGCAGCCATTGTCCTGGCACAGATTCATATGTTCCCACTGTGCAATACTCTGTCCAGCAGACATATCTGGTGATGACCACATTGGGTGTGGTTAATTTGTGAACTTCTGCAAATGCAAGGCCACTGTAATAGCGTTTGGAGGTGCTGATTTTGTTAGGTGTCATCAGATTCGAGGACAACATCAAACTCTCGGTGCAAACATTATTACCTGTAGCTTGTAAGGTGTGAAAATCCAAATAGAAACCCTTATGCCTGCAACTTAGTGACTCATTGAAGAAGCTCATAAAATTGCAAAGCAAAATGTGCTTCATGAATATTACGATATAAAGTAGATCCACGCCTATATGAGATTCTCTCCCATGAGTTACATCGTAAAACAAGTAACGTCTCAATAGAGAATCTTTGTAATAAATTTCATCGGGTCTCCTGGTAACACTCACACTGTCACTTAATCGATTTTGATAAAATATCTTGAAGGAGAATCCGAATTTGAAGATGCATTGATATCGAACAGATAACAAACATAGTTGGACAGACCTGCTCGTTGGAAGTGCTCAAAATGCCTCTACTACTTTGTGACATGCCCGCCGCGCTGGCTAATCATCTCATTGCTGCAGGATGTGCTTTGTGGATCCCGACAAGAACATGCCTCGCAAAGCACCAAGGAAAATGGAGGTAACACTACACTAGCTTCACTAGCTTGCAGTTTGGAGCACACCCGAGACTCCACAACACTCCAACATCTCCCCCAAACGCATCAGACTTGCAAGGAAACTCCACCACGCCTACAGTCGAGCTTAGAGAGCCACGCGACAGGGAAGGATGCTGAAAAACCATTTTCTTTAGAAACAAACAAAAGACTTCATCTAACCATCATATCGAACCCACGCGGCCCGCAGGGAGAAAGGAAGGCGTCCAGTAGAGGAGCCAGAAGGAAAACGGTCGGGAAGGATTTCAATGGCCTCTCTCGCCCCCACGCAAACCAAAGAAAGAACACGACTTTCAACCACCCTCCACGCCAAGAAGGAGATAAAGCATCCAAAGGAGATCTCACGCGATTCGAGAGGAGGAAAAACGTATCAAGGAGCAAAGAAACAAAAGATGTTTAAAAGCCTATGGGCATCCATCAAAAATAATGAGTGCGGGCCCATGTTCAGGAGGATTTCAACATGCCAAACTTAATACTCCACCCTCCACGCCAAGAAAGAGACAAGGCTGACCGTGACCAAGTAGGTTGGGGCATTACATTCTCCTCCCCTTAAGAAAGCATCGTCCTCGATGCGACATTACACAGAGGAAAGGAAAAGGTACGCAACAAGGGATAGATAAAGAAGAAAACACACCCTATGGTTTAAAATTTTAGTTGATTAAAGCACGGTCACAAAGTAGCCTTAGGAACATTTGGTAGAAATTTTAACTTTAAATGTTCTGTGAAGATTGGCAGTTCTTTCTTGTTCATCATTTCATTAGTCTCTTTCCATTATCATTATTTCTAGTTTTAGTTTCTTTTAAAATATCATCATTGAAGAGTTTTGGTTTATTCTTTATTGTGGGTGCTCAACATGAACTGCTAACACAACACCCTATCAGGTTCACAAGACCCTACAGATTCACAAGCACACAAGTATATACTCCATGATTGTATTACACCACAAAAGGTTACTCAAATACGGAATAGAATAGGCACAGTCCACATAACATAGTACTTGTCACACATCAATGACTGACATACAAAATACTCAACCAAAAGAGTACTACAATCCACCAGACATTTCCTCAATTTGCATCAATGAAAAATTCACATAACACCAAACAAATGCTACAGGTACATAGTGTCCACACGGGAATCAATGACATATCCACAACATCACAACACATATCCATCTGAACATGAGTAACACATACATCAAAAGACCACTACCAAACATCACAATAACTCAACATATATCCCGAAACATCAACCATACACACAAATATCATAGCCTCCTCAAACTCTTATGCCTCCCTCAAGCTCTTATGCCTCCTCAAGTCTCTTATGCCTCCTCAAGTCTCTTATGCCTCCTCCTCTTAAACTCTTATGCCTATGCCCCTCAAGGAGGCCGGTTGACCCTATGGTCCAAGACACATAGAGTTCGAACACTCCTAACCCAAGTGACATAATAACGCGTGGTTCAACAACCCGCTAGTTATATGTACTCCTTGGGGCGTACCCCCATACAACGAAGCGGGTCCATAGGTCCAACCAATCCATGGTGCATCCTATGACCCTATTCCACACATCACGACAATAGAACCAACACAACAATCCAATCAAAGTGCCAAGTGGCAAAGTACAAGCCTTGGGCAAGGCGGTAAAATTCCAAATTTAAAAGAAGACCCAAAATCAAGCAAAAATAAATGGCCAAATAGCCATAGTTAGTATCAAAATCCCCATGTTAGTGCCACAAACCAAGGAAATGCCCAAAATTGTAAAGCATTGCAATCAAGAAAAGTTGCTGGTCCTTACAAAATAAAGTAAAAGCTCAATTTACGAATAAAATCAACTTATAATAATGTCACATTACGATAACTGTGTGGCCTTATCTAGCCACCAAGGGGTACTCAACGAGTTGTTAGCACTTGGAACATCGAGCCTCACTCAGTAAAATACATATCAATAATACAAATTGTCATCACCTCCATCTGAATCATCCCGCCACCACTTCGACAAGGCTAAACATAGTCATAGATACACTTAGGTTGCATACATACAACCACATAGGGAGAGAGGAAAGAATCACATGTTATCTACTAAACCAAGTTTTGACTCGAGTTATTGACCCATGGTACACCATTCCTCACTCTCAACATACACTTCTACCGATTTCCCTCAGGATCGGTTAGCGTAAGGTTCACAATATAACATGCAACAACATCACTAACATAACGGTGGCACACACATAACTACCATAACGTCTTACATATGGTACATATACAGGATAGATCACGATCATACATTCACCGGGTGTAACACATCACTTTACCACATTCTGCACCCAAAGTGCAAACACCATACGATAGGGTTCATACACTCACCGTATGACCCTAAATCACAACATGAAGCATTACATTTTTACACAAATCATACATACGATGAACATAGTACATCACAACATAACATCCATGGCTACATAACAAGGTGGTACACACATTTCTTCAAAACATGGTAAAAACATCATGATACAACTCATTTCTTTTAACATCAATCTAGTCATACAACACATTGATACACCTACATATCACAATATGTCACAATGCTCCAACACTACGTCATCCACATTATAATTCTTTTCACACATCACAAACAGTAATTCACACGTGAACTCTTCATAGAATCCACAAGAAGGAGAGAGAATACTCCCATCCCCAACATATCAACATGATCACAAACACGCACAAGGTGACATACACATCATGTGCGTTCACAATATCACAATTACGACAATAATCACATCACGTTTAAAGCACATTACTCTTCCAATATCTACCACCATCATGCAACATCATCATCATCATGCAGTATCATCATGTAACACCACCACCACCATGTAACATCATCATATAACACCAATCCGGCCCATAGGTTCGAGAGCATGAACCTATGCTCTGATACCAAGTGTAACGCCCAAAAACACACACACACGAACAACACAGTAAAAGACAGGATAATTTTTTTTTTTTAACTTGCTTGACACATAACATGACGCAACATGTCGTCACCAAGGATACAACTAACACTGTGAACAACTTGTTACGGGGATGACCACAAGGTCAGCACGGAAACGTTCACACCCAAAAGGACAATACACTTTTTTTTGACATGACAACATAGAGGTCCATCCACAGAACACACTAACAGTTAGGGCCATCCACAATGAGATATTCTTGAGGATTATTTATTTTAAAAATACATCTTGCAATTCTTAGTTTACGTTTTCAAGGATGCTCAAGGTATGATTCATATAATTCATCTTACCAAGCTAAGTTTATTCTTTTTACACTGAGTAATCATTTTTAATCTTCTCTATTATGACATTCATTTGCTTAATTCGTTTGTTTAGAGAAAGGGGTAATTTAATTTCACAAGGCCATCTATTAACACTTACGCTACTAGAACTTGTTCATGCCCATATGACAACATGGGTTCACGTTCAACAACTTAAGAGAAAATTACGAGGTACCTTGGATAAAGTTAAAGGAAGAAGGTCAATTGAGTTCATCCTTGAGACATCATTAGTTCTTACTGAGGTTTAATTGGAGCTTGAGGTTTTATACGTAATTATTAATTATTTTACTTAGGCTTCGCTGGATGATTTTACAAAAAAAACAATTTACCTTTCAAATGGTTGAGGGATAGATTGCGTGGTTTCGAAACCGATCCCTCCTACTTATTAAATCTTGTTAACTTATATCAACTAACAATTTGTTTCACCTTAGGATCATTCTAAGAATTCACCATACAAAAAGGATAATGTTCGCTAGTGTAGCTAGGGATATCAAGTTATAAAATTTTTACTTCACAAAGGATGGTTTCATTTTGATCACTCATGGAATTATTTGATTTCAAGTAGATCACCTCTACATTTATTTGTTGAATATAAAATTATTATTTGTTTAGCTTCTTAAGGGTTAACCGACCCATTTTACTTTACTTATAAAATATTGTCACTAAGTCTTAGAAAGATTTAACTTAACAATTTATTCTCAAGATCAAAGTTTTACAATACTCATATCAATGTAAAGATTGAATACCATTTCTTACAAAGGTAAGTTACCAGTTTACCTACAGAAGGACAAGACAACATCATCACGAAATTTCAGAATATCCCAAGGCAAGAGGTCTTCTAAACTCCTTTGCAAGCACTATTACAAAATTTACCTCACATTGGACATTTTTACAAGGAACCTCATAAATTGCACTGATGAAAACTTTACAACTCTTTCCTTTAATCTACTCGCATAATCCATCTGCACAAATACTAGCTAGAATCAGTTCACGAGAACTGAGCATGTTAAGGCTACACATTGCAACAGTAAGCTAACATTTAACAATATCAAGAAAGGGATGTTCTAATTCAAAAATGGATTAAAACACAACCCACAACTCTAAAATTATTCGCATGAGAAAGAAATCTAAACCATCCAACAAGGAGAAAGTCAAAATACCAGTAAGAACAAAATCACATAAATCAAGGCAAGACCTTATGGGTTAGGAACAAGAAAGTCAAGAGTGTTGATATCTCCTTCATGTAATCCTATGGATTACGTGATTGGAATCCAAAACTTACTCCATCCAACTAAAGGGGTCCAAGAGAAGACAAAACATACTAATTATGATCGTAGGCGCGAAACAAAACGACGTTATCCAATTCTCCTGGGGGAGGCTTCATAGTAATATGGGTTCGACGCCCTTAAAAGAAAAACAACTATAGTTTCAGTTTTAACCAAGGAGTTTTACCACTACCTTCTTATAGGATTTCTTAAACGTAGGACTAGTTAACAAACAAAACCACTCTTCCAAAAGCATACAAAGGAGACACAAAAAGGGCCATTATTCTACCAACAAACCTTATCCTAAACGTCAACTTCTCTACATAATATAAGGGAAGGCTAAATCCAAAAGTCGTTAATAATTTTTTTATATATTTCCGACAATGCCAAAAGTATTTTAAAATAAAAATAAAAATTGATTTCCTTAACAAAGCCACAAAATGAGACTTTTAGTAACCAAGTTCGAAGAATACGATATTCGAGTCCGAAAACAAAGGGGATTCGATACGCAGAGGGTAAAACACCAACGATGCCCCAGACTCAAAAGACCCTACCACGAGTGCAAGCACAAAAATAGGAACCAACACACATATCCATCAGGAAGGTTACGCAGTGCAGTCAGGCCTAGAAGTTCTATGAGCTCCTGGCCAATGGTATAGAAGATGGAAATTTTACCCGATCCATGTGGGCTTATCAAGGACATGTCTAGCAAATATCAAACAGATGAGCATAATAACCACCTATTATATTATCACTGTAATCAGTTGTCATCTAACAGGAAACGAGTTCACGAGTCCAATACCATGGATTCACCTACAACTTTTGTTTCGGTCCAGCTATTAATAACTTGCTTGCGACCCTTAATAAAATTTGTAGAGATTTCATTCAATAAAACTTACAATGTTTCCCCCTTACTTTAATCAAACAAGAGTTTGAACCAGGAAGTAGGTATAGAAATTTTCTCAACACGTAGAGGCCAAAATAGATGTCAGGTTATTCATCCTCTAGAACTAGGTACAAAAGTCAACCATGTACAGTTCTAAAACAAAACCCTAATGCCATTTTCTAATCAAACAAAAAGTAAGGAATGCCCACAGGCTTAAACAAGTTTTAGAACACAACGTCACTATTAATGTACCTTTTAGCAAAACAGGAGAGCCCTAAACAGGAAATACGTATTTATTCAACCAAATAGAGATATGAAGGCTTAACCTTCCATATAGTAAGCCTTCAATTATAATTACCATCACAAAATTATTTTAAAAGAGAGTCATATAAGCAAACAAAACTCAATAATGTTTCCTTCCCTACGAACTAGATTGCATCACTCAAAATTGCAGTAACCCATTTAGACAAATATGAAATAGAGTAAGCTATAAGAGAGGAAAGAACATTCCAAGCAAAATCAGTGAAATTGGATCGAGATTTAAAGGGACAACCAACACAATCAAACAGCAATGATATAAACAACCACGAAAACATTTGTCTAGGCGCCATTCAAGAGGAAAGAAAATTCATTTCAAGATACTGAAAGAAGGTAGAAAACTATTACAAGGAGTAGATTTAACATGCCTGTTTTAAACGCTAAATCTCATGGCCACGCACGTGCAGACCCTTCTCCCCGCAGTCCCAAAATTATTTCTCCACCAAACTCACGCTTCTCACCCACACGGTGTCCCAAATACCACGCAAAAGAAACAATAACCATTCCGGTAAACTGCATAGACACAGGCAGAAGGAGAAAATTCATTCTAGAGCAGTTAACCCCAATTCCCAGTATGTAAATCCATGAAACAACAACAGAAATTTGGAATAATTAACAGGGTTTTGCATGTCCTTGCAATATGCTTTTACTCTTGAGTCTAGATTCTAGAACAAGATCGGAAAGTCTTGCGTTCAACTATTCAAACAACTCATGAATTGCTTTCCTATTTAAGGCATTGTAAATTAGTTTTTTTAAAGCCATTAGGACGCACCTATTACATTAGTTTACCCATCAATTTGTGCGCAAAGAAAACATTCCAGAAACTAAAATCAAAGTTGATTCATGCTTACCATTGGAAGTCTCACACATTAGCTTGCTTCAATTAACATCACTTTTATCCTCCACGCTAAGCAAAATTTCTTTGAAGCATTTTGTCAATCAGTTTGCGCGTAATCTACTCCAACGACGTGAAGCAACATTGCCCAATATTGGAAAGGATATTTGTCAGACGATGAAGTAGTTGCAAGAGCTCTTGATATTAAATACCCGCAGCCTACCTGCCGCTCAAGCCCTAATCCTCCTCAAATTGAGCTGATATTATCTCAATAGAAAAGCTTGCTCCCACACAGGTGTAGAATTAGAACTAGAATCATATATAGCCAAGTTTCCCATCTGGCTGAAGGCGCAGAAAACACAGCTGGTCTACATCTCCTGTAGTATTACTGTGCCACAGCATTCGGCTATACTGTGTATCAGTCAATACAAGATTACAACCTCTTTCCATTTCCAGCCTTATTCTCTGGTCCGGAGATGTGAGATACTCACCTGGTGCAAGACCATTCCAAACACCATTGTCATGACTGAGCAGATGAAATGGCCACAGAGGCAATCCACAAACCCGGTTTTCTCCATTGGGGTTTCAAAATTAGAATGAGAACACCGCTTCCTGGTCTCAATCAGTCCACGATCCGAAGCCATCACATCAAGAAAATCAATATGAGAAGAATTGTTATAATTATCCGTGACATAGCAATCAAGAAAAGCATAGGCGTTGGATACAGAAGCCCATGAATAGCCCTGCAGAGCATATGGTCTGAGATAGGGGATTGTGGCTTTGAAATCACGGGGCAGCCATTGTCCTGGCACAGATTCATATGTTCCCACCGTGTGATACTACTCATCCAAAGCAGACATATCTGGTGATGACCACATTGGGTGTGGTTAATTTGTGAACTTCTGCAAATGCAAGGCCGCTGTAATAGCGTTTGGAGGTGCTGATTTTGTTAGGTGTCATCAGATTCGAGGACAACATCAAACTCTCGGTGCAAACATTACAGCTGCAGCTTGTAAGGTGTGAAAAATCCAACAGAAACCCTTATGCCTGCCAGCTTAGTGACTCGCTGAAGAAGCTCATAAAATTGCAAAGCAAAATGTGCTTCATGAATATTCTGATATAGTGCAGATCCACGCCTATGAGATTCTCTCCCATGAGTTACATCGTAAAACAAGTAAGGTCTCAATAGAGAATCTCTGTAATAAATTTCATCGGGTCTCCTGGTAACACTCACACTGTCACTTAATCGATTTTGATAACATACTTTGAAGGAGAAATCCGAATCTGAGGATGCATTGATACTGAACAGATAACAATGTAGTTGGACAGCCTGCTCGTTGGAAGCGCTCAAAATGGCTTCTGCCTCACTGTGACCTGTCTACCGCCTGGCTATCTCCTGCTGCGGGTCGCTGCTGCGGATCCCAGACAAGAACATACCTCGCAGCACTCAAAGAACAATGGAGGCAACACGTCTGCTTCACTAGCTTGCAGCTGGAGCACACCCAGACTCCACAACCTAGCCAACATCCTCCCAGCGCGTGTCAAAAGGGCAGACTTGCAAGGAAACTCCATTAAAGTGCAGCGGCCAGTCTAGAGGAGCCCACGCGGCCAGGGAAGGATGCTCGAACAAAACCAGACTAAAACCAAACAAAAGACTCCCAAAACAGGGTTTCCTTCCCCCAAGACGCGGCAGACAAGGGCATCAGGAAGTCAAAGAAGGTAGAGCAGGTCATAAAGAAATACAGGTCTGAAGTGGTTGAAAGGTTGCTGGAAGAGACAGGCGGCCAACTGCCCCCACTTGGCATTCAAACCAAAGGAAAGACCAACACGCCTAGACTTTACTAACTCCACCCTCCACGCCAAGAAGGAGATAAAGCATGCTGTGTACATTGTTATCCAAGTCCAAAAAATGACCAATATTGGTAGGTGCAAAGCAAAGACGCCACAAGGAGCAAATTTCGTGCCAAAATGGGATGTTTGGAACAGCCTATGGGCATCCATCAAAACCATAATGGAGACGGGATTTTCGTCATATGTTGTATTTGCAAGTGTCCTGGCGAACATGCATGTAAATTTTGGAAGAAATCCAAAATGATTGGAACAAAGTAATAATAATTAATTGTTAATTTAATTATGACAACCTTAGGAATATGTGGACTTTATTAATCGTGAAATATTTAAACCTAGTTGGTTGTTATCTTGTTGCAACCTTTTTAAACAAAAATTAATTATTCTATAATTTTCGTAATTAATTATTGGGTTTATCTTGGGTTTTTTTGCATGGAAAATGTGGGCATTACACTTGGTATTAGAGTCATGGGTTCAACACTTGGACCCCGGGCACATATTGGAACACGTCAACCAAGATTAGCGAAACGTAAACCTAGCACACTAGAACCTATAGGATAAAAATAATAATAACACTAATAAAATGTGTTTGGATTGTTGTATTCACCTAAGTGGGCCTCTTGTCAAACCCGATTTCCAAGAAATGTAATCCATATTTGTTTGTGGATATCTTATTCAAAATTGTGAATCCAATTTTGTGGACTCCACCCACAATTTTTTTGTGAAAGTATTAAATGTGACAAAAATTGTGATAAAATCCACAATTAAAACAATTGTGAAAAAATCACAAATTATTAATTGTGGCATTTGTCACAATTTTGATATTGTTACATGTCTACAATTAGAAAAAAATGTGGTCATTTCACAATTTTTAAAAATGTGGTGCACCCATAATTTTAAAATTGTGACATGTACTTTAGTAATAAAAGGGTTGTTATTCCAAAATTATAAATTTATGACTATTTATAAAAAAATAATTTTTATTTTACTTTTTACACAACTATTTTAAATTTAATAATATTTTTTTATATATTTATATTTTCATATCCTTATTTTTACATTGTGTATTAATATTTTAATATAATTTTAAAATATTAAATTAAAATATTTTATATTGTATTTGAATACCAATATATAACCATTAAAATGTCCTACATTACAAATTTTAAATTACTTATTATATAAAATAACGAATCTAAAATTAAGGAAACAACATTAAAATATATTTTAAAAGCATTCAAAAACATTGATAATTAAATAAAGGATATTATAAAATAGCAATATAAATAAGTACGAATATCTTTTAAAATAGTATTATAGTTGTTAATCTTTACCAAAAAAATTGGACTTAAATATAAAAACTAATTTTAAACATTTCAATACAAATATTTTACATTATCATTTTGTCAATAAAAACATTATTCAATACATTATTTTAAAAATCAACCAATCATTTATAATAAAAATAAATATTAATATATCCATATACACTCTAAACTAAATCAATAGATTTTTTTTTAAATATTAATTATAACAATATATTCTATACTTCAATGATAAAAAATTTCTAACTCAAGTATGAATACGACTCTTGAAGTTTAGAATTTACTAAAATATAATTTTAGAAATAATTTCATGGTAGGGATTTTGGAATTTGCTGGAATACACGGTTAAAATATTAAATATTCATGATTTGTAGAATTCGGGATGAAATCAATAGTTCTCTAAAACTAATGAAATATATTTTTGGAATCTAATCATTATCTATTTCCAATATCCAACTTTGACCTGTACAACAACTATAAAAGCATACATAGCATCACTTTTATACAAATGATACATTATATAATTGTTTTTAACAAGCAGTAGATTATCCTAATATTTAGTGGAAGATAGGGCCGTCATAGTATATCTGTAGATCTTTATGGAGAAAATAAACCTGCAAAATAGGCAGAAAATGCATAATTTTCAAACACCCAATCCATACACGAAGATTTTAAAAATAAATGGAGACCATAATAAAAATAGGAGTAAGGATTAAAGGGTGAAAATGGAAAAACCCATTGATTCATCCTCCGATATCTTTCACCGGCTCCAATGAAGATGTCTTCCCTATTTATTTTGTTTCCAAAAAAATTAGGTTTTCAATCCTTTGATAGGGATCAATGCCTCGAATCATGGAAATTTAGGTTTTTATTTTTTTAGTAGCGGATCGAGTTCATGGATAAATATCCCAACCATTAGATTATTGCTTATCAATGGATTATAATGTGATGTTATTTGTTATGATATCCATTTAGTTATAGATATTTAATGATAACCATCATTATAAGATTAAATGGCATTCATGGCAATGGAATTAAAGTAATTATAATTCTAGGAAGAAATAACATGAAAATCTTCTCGATGGTATACTTTATAGATTATCATGTATGAAAAAACATTATAGAAAAAATAATGTAAAATGGATTCTTTATATTATCATACTTAGAATAAGGATGAAATAATATTGTGGATATTACACAATGTTTCCAAAATATAAATTTTCTAATAATTTTTTTATTAATGGTAAAAGGTATTGAAAGGAATTTTGTAACCCGGAGGAAAAAGGAGATAAAAATCCATAAATTACGTGAAGTACAAACCACATAAAAATCTTAAAAGCCGGATGATAAAGAAAAGAACAAGGCGATAAACAAACTACCAACAAGAAGCCAAAGAACAACGACACAGTAGTGACACACTAGCTTCTCGACATGCAGAACCAAAAGGATGCAAAAGACAACCAAATAACGTAAAGACTAGTTCAAGTGTGGTATGAAACCAAGAAGCAACGAGGAGACTTGAACTAGAGCCACAAAGGACCTAACATTTTTTACCACGATATCGAGATGTGGCGGGATGGACTATATGTGACATTTTCTTGTTAAGTTAATCTATCTCTCATCTCCCTCATTCAAATTATGTTGTCTATCATCCCCAGAGATTTGGAAACAAAGATAGTTTTTCGGTAATGTTCGCCAATGGGGGTCGGCTTCCTTTTTTTCATTACTTAAGTTGGATGTGGTTCGCATTAGGAGTGCCTTTTTATTCAACTCATGTTTCCATTCGAGGTCACTAAGTAAATATTTAATCATTAATTCCTCAAAATTTATGGCTGCAATAGAAGCGCCCACTTCCCTTTGTTTTGATGAGTTACAATGGGAGTCGACATCACTCCAGCAACGAGAGCCTTGTTCTTTTACAAGAACCTACCATCATTTTTCGTTCTCCCTAACTATCACGCACGTTCGCAAATGACATCATATTTATATTTTGCTAAACTTTTCCCAAATATACACTACAGCAGCTCCGCCATCATTTTTGTTGATTGTTGCCATTTTAAGAGGATTTACATCAACCACATTTAATGTTCCATTAAAATTTGAATTGGGCAGGCGGTCTCCATCATTAATGACTCCTGCTATTAGATTTATCTTTCTCAATGCCATATCAACAATTTTTAATGGCTCAAATGGTTCTTTCACGCCATGCGCTATAGGCTTGGTGTCCACGTGGGTCGTTGGGGCTGTAATCATGTTCTTTGCGTGATTTTTTGGGTTGAATATCCTTCCACAACATCGAAGGAATTTGAAGATTGGTTCTGTCGCCCACACCACTATGAAGCCGCATTAATTTCATGGTTCAAATCCACCATCAGGTCAATGCCAAGGCATTGTGGCGCATAATTTGTATTTCTCCAGTCTTAGACAGTTTGTTGTTGCGGCATCATTATTATCATTGCAGTTGCTACCTCTATTCCCCACTCTCCCGCATTTGTTGTAATAAAATGGAGAATCCTTGTATATTAATTTTTGCTTCAAGATCTTTTCTCTGGTCTCCAAGTTAATAACCTTAAGAGGGGAAGAACCTAACGTGATGTCGATACACATCCTTGTTATGATGAATTTGGTCCGAGCAAATGTGGTTGGATCCAAAGCAATCAGTTCGCCGATAGCTTTAGCAATTCCTGCCAACACATCCACCTCCCAGAATTCTAGAGGTATTCCTGATAGCCGTATCCAAACTGGGTATGCCTTTGGAATGTGAGTTGTTGAACTTGGTTTCCATCTAACTATGGAAAGAGTGGTTCTCCCATAAAACCACGATGCTCCCTACATAACTTGAACAAGATCCTCTTCAAGAGAGAAAACAAACAGAAAGATTTTGTCAGATAAGGAAAAGGTATTGACCTGTCCCAAGATTTTCCACTTCTTCTTTGTCCAGCTCTTGACTTTGTCAATGTTAGGTCGTATTCCAACAAATGCTCTCAATAAAGAAAAAATGAATCTTCTTTGAGCTGTTTGAACCATTCAATCTCATACTTTTAGCCAAGGAGGCTCTTGTTGCCACTCAAGTTCGAGCATTTGCAAAACCTCATTCAGCTGAATTTTGAATAGTTTTGAAGCCCATGAGTTCCTTGCATTTTCTCCCTTCCTCGCATCATGTTGTCCATTAGCTGTCTTTTTTTATGTTGTCTATTCTCGGCTCTTTACCTGTTTGCAAGTCCTCATCGCTCCCTTCCAAGCTTTCTAATTTTTTAATACAATTTAGTTACATGATCTAATTCGTATATAATGAATTATATATTGACATTGGGGTGAGTTTAGGTTCTAATTTTTAAATGTAAAACATTAATTATCTTTACTATTTTAAGATAGTGTGGATAATCCACAATTATTAATGGGGAATGTAAAGCCTCCACAGGTAATTAAAATTAATATTAATGTGAGTTTTCTATAATTTTAATGGTTTTGAGACATGGATTCTAAACAATTTATATTTTTAATCATCAAGTAAACTACTAATAACTATATTATAGATTACCCATGATTAAAATAGTTTTTTTGTAAATGTAAATTATCAACAATTTGAGGTAGGTGTTGTACTATATTTCCCACAATATATACATTTTACATTTTTAGATAATATATTATTAATGTGTTAGTAGTGTAGAATTTTTATAAATTCTATTAGAGCATAAAATTTTCCACAATGTAGGTATTTTATATTTTGTGGATAATACAAAATGAATGTTTTAGTAGTGTTTGTGATTTTTGTTTGTATCAAAGAGTAGTGAAGAAAATTGGATTTACGGTACATTATTTTGGGTTGTTTAAAGACTCAATAAATCTTGGTTCAAAAATCTTTTTTTCAAGCCAAAATGCAAAAATGTGAATTATCCATAATAAAAAATCCAATATAAACAATCCACAAATACAAGTTTACTATTACAAAATTGTAGAATATCAATATCATATTTTAAAAAAAATCCATCAGTTTTTTTGTTGATAATTCACTTTATTTTTAAGTAGTTTATTTTTTATGGATAATACTATGGATAAATAAACCTACTTCTAGTATTTTTACTATTAAATTTTATATTTAGGTGTTTATAATATATTAATTTTAACTTGAATGATGGATATTTCACAATTTTGAATTTGATATTTATGAAGTAGTGGAAATATTTTTCAAAACATGAGAAAATGTGATTTTTTCACAATGAAATTTTAATAATGTGGATCTTTTACAAATTAAAATGTGAATTTTATGACATTGTGTAAAATCTACAATTTAATTTATAGAAGTTATCCCTTTAATGTTGACAATTCACAAATTTTCTACAAAATGATTTTTTGTGGATAACAAAGTGAATAAATTAGAATCCTTCTTGAAGTGTTATGAGCTACCTGAGTATTAGAAATTTGGTTCCTTGCGAAGATGTTGGCTAAAGGAACTCCTAGCTTTTGGTTGTGGTTATGTGATGGTGTTGATTCTGTAGAGACCCTCCTTTGTTTGGATTACTATTTTGTTTGGTGCTACTCTTGGGAATTAGTGTTAGAGGTATCGTTTAGGATCCATTTTGGAGAAAATATGAGGATTGATTAGATGTTTAGAGCTCCCCTTCTCTTCGAAGTGGATAGGCAATTTGGGTTTGGTGTGTCGGTCTTTGCTGCAAACCTTGGTGTTGATCCATCACTTGAGGACATAATCCCATATGGGAAAGTAAAAATGAAGACATGATGTCAGATTAGATCCAATTTCTCATGTATATTATTATATTTGAGCACCATATAGAGTACCCCCTGGAGGCCATTGAAGGTCCGCAAAGTGATTGTGATGTGGATATTTCATGTGTTTATATTTGTAAACTATTTTTTGTTTTTTTATCAAGGGACAACATTTTATTTTACTGATTTGTTGAGAATCTCTAAGACTCTTTTTAATTATTTTATCTTATTGCAAGATTTTCAAGGATTGTAATGCGGCTACTTAGCCATTTTCTTTGATTGCCGAGATTTATTAGATTTTACCTTTGATTGGTGACTCGGAGCTCATTTTTCTTATTGGCCACTTGGCTAAATGTTGTTAAGAATGTTACGTGACTCTTTTCTTTTCTTTTGATGATTTGGTTCTACATTTTTGTATTATGATCTCTCATCATATGGCAATCCAACCTAGGTTCCTTGATTGTCTTCTTAGGTTCTTCAAGTCATTCCTTTGGTTTTGGAGTGATGGAACTTTGTGTGCCTAGACCTTGGAGTAACTCTTTCATTACTAAGCCTTTGTAGGAGATAGTTCTTTCAGTCATGCGATATAGTTGGAAATTTTGATGGTGGTTGTGTCTCTTCTACACACCTGGTTGGAGCTTTGTTATTCGTTAGAATATATGTTTTAGTCACTATGAATTTTTTTATTATGTTAGGGATGAAGTAACTCTCGGAAAATTATAGGTTTATGGTGATAGTTTATTTTTTTGATGTGATGGTCTACCAATGCGATATTGGGGTCCTAACTCAGTTACCTTGTGTTATCTAAGAAAGGATTAGAATTTTGGACTATAAATACCATTGATGAATATGGTTGTACTTAAGCCCTCTAGGAATTGTGCTTAAATAAGTGTGCTTGTTTTGCTCTCAAGGACCCATACATAGTTATACCCTTGTCTTAACCTCTTGTATTGTTTAACCTATACCACACTATAATCTGTTAGTGCTAAGTTTATGTTATATAGGAATGGATTCTTTTGGGCTCCCATTGATTTGGCCTTTGAGATATTAGTTTTATAGGTCTTAGGAGTCCGACCTTTTCTATGGTTTTCCATGTTCTTCATCCAAGCTATAAATCTTGGCCGTAGAGGCCATGTTTGAGTAAGTCAGTTGACTTTCCTCTTCATTTTGATGTCCTCTTGATGAGGAAGTATGGTGTCCTTGGGGTAATCTTCCCCTTGTTGTTTTTATTGCAGGGTTGATGGTACCTTGTAGAGGTATAAGTTTTGTTTGGAAACTCTCCCTTTCTTATATAGTGAACCTATTTTGGGTATAAGTTATAAACATTGTTTTCTCCTCACACTGATCAAAACCTCTTAAACTTATAAATTTTTTTATAAATTCTTAATGTACCTCTCCATCATATATTTTATCGATACTTGTAGAGATTCACTTGGATGCATCGGTGATGCATGTGATTTCTGAGAAATATCTTCTAAATTTGGTGTTTTTGCTTAAGTTAATGACTTCTTTCATTACGATGAATTGAATATTTTGACAAGTTTCAATCTTCCTACCCATTAAAATAAAATTGGTAATGTGACAACCTGAGCATATTAGATCTCTAATTGGGAATCTTGGACTTTCAAAACTTATAAGTAAATTTGGACACTAGGAAGATGGATCCTTACTCTAACTTTGTGGTTTAATAGAAGAAATAAAACTTTGTGAAAATAACAAGAAACCTCTTATACTCCTCCTAGAAGTAGAATGAATAAATTTTTCCACCTATATAGAATGGTGATGACCCTAATGATACAAGATATAGGATATCATAATATAAGGAATGCATTAATTAGAAAAATTATAAGAAATATGCTTGGAAAACGTAATTATAACTTGTGTCTTATAATTTGGAATATAGAATGAGATAAATTTATGGGATTGAACATAAGTAGAATGTACAAATAAACCACCTTAATTATGTAAATTTCTATTGCATGCCCTAAAATTTGTAAAGGATATAATCTGAATGGTCAAACTAATTGAAAATTTTCTTTGAGCTATTGTATGAGTATCTAATCTTAATAGCACCCTAAGGATTTGGGTTGTGTAATGATTGAGTACTTCCCATACCCCCTTTTATATCAAACAATAAACATATGTATAATGGTTACAATGTAAGTTACATGCTAGAGTATTTTTGGGACCTCTCACTAGTTGTATGAAAATTTTTAGAAGTATACATAAGGATTTTGTCACCTTGTTAGAATGGGTTAATTGTTATGTTCTTATTGATGGACCCTATGTTCCATCATGCCAAAAGTGGTAACTATTTGAACCTTAAAATCTTCCCACCTATCATGATTAATGGAGTACCTTGTTAATAGTGTGGTGTTCTAGTCATGTTTTACTCCCTTGAAACAAAAATGTGAGTAGTCCTCCTTGTTGGGTCTTTCGGGCCATGGTACCCTTTTTGATCTTATCTTGACATGTGTATAAATTATGACCCTTTTGAAGCAAGTCTATATCTCTAAGTTATTAGGAAGGTGTCTTCTTGTGTTGGAGTAGGTCATTGGTGACCTAGGCTCACTACAAGCTTAGTCAACATATGTTAAGGATATGAAGAAATTTTGGAGTACTATTTTCTTATAGAGAACCATGATGTTGTTTCCCCTTGTCCTTGGGAAGAGAATGGTGCAGGATATTTCTATAAGTGTCTTCAAGAATGTTTTGTGTGTGTTTCACTTGTTAATTATTACTTGGACCTCACTTGTTGCTTAATTTTATCCTAACTCACTCGAGTGTTTCTATGTGATATAATATTAAGTTATGTTTGTTTTAAGAATCTTTTGAGCTAGGGTGGGCTTAGATTATGAAATTTTTTTTTATATAGATTGAATGGTATCTCTTGTGTCGATATGATAGTATGAGCTAAGATTTCCTATCAAAAAAAGAAAAGAGATAAAATGGGAAATGTCATCTAGTTGATTGAGCTTCTAAATCAGGATGTGTGGTTGTGTGTTATGATATTCAGGTACAAATTAAGTTATGGAAACCTTGTGGCCAAGAGTATGCTTTGTGTTACCATGAAAATTTAAGTGAGACCTTCCAAATTATATGAAGTACTGTCAATGATTAGTCTTCTTCCTTGTAAATGTTTGATTAAATGTAGGTGTGTTCCCTGTGTGATCCTAAATTTGTTAGACCTATGAGTAGGTGTGTTTTATCATACAAATTGAAGGTCATCATTCGTAGTTTTTAATCCCACGTAAAATGAAAAACAATGTAGTGTAAATTCAACCCAAGTGGAATTCTTATATTACTTTTTTCTTGTGACGTTATATCTACGTGTGTCGCTACGTGGATACCTTGTGTACATGAATTTTATTTCCTACTCTTCTATAACCTTGGTTGTCATGCATTGGGATTCAATCAACCTCTCCCATGGCTATTTTTTCATGTTGTAACTTGGTTACCTGTTAGAGGGTTTCCTGCCAATTTGTATGCCTTGGTTCCCACACTTATTCTAGTGACTTCCAAGAGGAAGTCAAGTCTAAGGGGAGGGGGATGTAGTGCCCACTCCTCTTCGACATTGATCTTACTATGATTTTTGCTTACTTTGGATTGGAGACATGGACTTTGTTATCATATTTGATCATTAGACATTGATAGATGGACATTATTATATTTGATTAGTATTTTGATAGACATTATAGATATTTTTATTATGGATATGTGGTGACTCATAGTGTGAATTATATGCATGGATTGATATTTCAGTATTGATGATGATCTAGAGTTACTACTTTATATGTATACTGACACATTGGATTTTGATACATAGATTTTGTTAGACAATCTAGCTAGTCTTGTGATCTCATTGTTGTCGATGAAATGAAAGAATTGAAATATCTTGAAATTGTAAACAATTGGTGAAATTACTTGATTTTAGTGATGATTTAGTTGTGTTAATTGATGATGTGAATTGATATGTATATGTGCATTTTATTGTTTTGATGTCATTGATATGGCCATGAGGCCGAAGAGGTATTGTTTTGATTTTGCAAGAAATTATAACACAATAAACAAAAGGGGATAGGAGACCAACAATGAAAGAATTTTTGGTATTGCAAATTGGTCACCTTGACAACTTGTGTTTTTGTCTCATGTTGTTGTGTTGTTTTCCTTTTCATTTTAATTATCTTGTGAGTATTTTATTTATTATTGTAATGTGTTCTACTTTATTATTTTTAGTTAATGTGTTCTTATTTAAGTTGATTAATATTGTTAATTAAATTAATTTGGGATGTGATAAGGGGTATTTAATTTAGGTAGATTTTCCTCTATTTTATTATGGATTTGGAAAGGATTTTATTGGTTTTAGTGTTTACTCAACCTTTCATGTCAAACTCGGATTTTGGCTTAAGGGCTATTTTTAAAGGCTTGTGGGAAAAGTTAAGTTTTTACCACACCTCTTAAATTCACCTAACAACTATACCTATGGGGTAAGGGGTAAAAATTAGGCCCCATTATGTGATTTAGAATCTAAAAATTTGAAATTATTGCACCTTATCTCATGAGATTTTAATTTTTCCTCTACAATGTATGGTTAATGGTTTGTGTGTGGAAGGGGAACTTGTTATTTTATCACCCACCAATTTATGAGCTTTGGGTTTGGTGTTTGACCATGTGATGTGGAGTTTAGGAGAAGTGATTTGGCATGTTTAATGGAGCCACCTCCTCCGCCTCTTCCATTTTTCTATTTATACAAGTTTATTTAGTGGTTTTTGGGTCGTAAGTTTTATTTTCACTCTTGCACTTTTTTAGGAGATTACTTTTTGAGTCCTTGTTTTGAATCTTGGATGACTGGTTTGTTCTTTTTGACATGGAAAAGCTTGGAGCTTTTGTTTTTGGATTTGATACTTTTACAATGGCAAAGTAGGGATTTTACCCATGAATTTTTATTTCTAATTTGTGATGCAAATCGTTTTAGTTTTGGGGATAGAGTGGCCCTAAGGTTGTGTAGGAAAAGAAAATGGGGATCTACGAGGGAAGGATAATAGTTTACGTTATGTATTTTTAGGGAGTTTGGGTTGGGTGTCCCACCTTGTGATAATAAGAAATATTTCTCATTTATCTTTATATGTTTATTGAGAGAGGGATACAGTTTTTGGGAGGCATAAAATCTTTGAGGGAGGCATTGTTATCCAAAATTCACCCCAAGGTAATTTTGATAACTTACACAATTTCTTTAGGCTTGAGCAAGAAGAAATGGTTCAAGGCCCAAAATAAGGTTTTAAGGGATCCCTTGGATTTTCTCTAACTTCCCTATCCAAAGAAAAATCTAAGGAGTTAGTGAAAATTTGAAAAAATTTGAAAAATGAAGTCAAGGGCCTATTTTAGTGCAAATCGAGTCTGGGGAGTACGGATGGAACCAATGTGGATTGTACTGGGTTCGTCGTACCTAGTTTGGGTCTGATTTGCAAAAGAGGTAGTCTATTGCTGTAATGACCCAAAATCACGACACAAACAACACAGTGAAATACAGGATAACTTTTTTTTTTGACTTGCTTGACACATAACACGACACAACATGTCGTCACAAGGTTACAACCAACACTAGGAACCACTTGTTATGGAGAGGACCACAAGGTCAGCACGGAAATGTTCACACCCCAAAGGATAACACACCTTTCTTTGTTTTTGACAAGACAACATAGAAGTCCAACGATAGAACACTCTAACAAATAGGGCAAGCCACAGTAAGAATGATTGAAGGTTACTTATTTTGATATAACACCCTTTAACTCATGACTTATGTTTTAGGAAAGATTCAATATATGATTCACACAAATTCATCTTACCAACAGAGTTAATTTCTTATACACTGTAGAGAAGTTCACTAAAATTCTTCACTTTACGACAATTAGTTGTTTAGTTCCATTATTTAATAAGGGACTTAATTTAATTCCACAAGGCTATCTGTTCATATTTACATTACTAAAAATTTCTCATCACCTTACTACAACAAGAATTCGTGTTCAACAAAATCAAGATGACTTACAAAGTATCTTGGGAAAGAGTTAAGGAGATAAGTTCGAGTTAAATTCCTCTTTAAGACGTCATTAGCTATTACCAAGGTTTAATTGGAGCTTGGGGTTTTATACGTAAGTATTAACGCTTTTACTTACGCTTCACCGAAAGAGCTTATCCAAAAGGGAACTACTTACTTCCAAAAAGGCTGAGAGATAAATTGAGTGGTTTCTAAATTTACTTCTCTTACTTGTTAAATCTTATTAGGAGCTAACCATTGTTTTCCTTTAAGCTTGTTTTAAGCGTTCACCAAAAAGAGTAGTGTTCACTAGTTTAGCTAGGGATATCAAGTTATAAAGTTTACCTACAATGATAGTCTTTCCCTTGTTTACTTAAAGAATTTCTTGCTCTCAAGTTGGTGACCCCTACGTTACTTTATTTGAATACAACTTTTAATTTAACTTCCAGAAGTATTTAAACAATCCCATGTTAGTTTACTTATGACACTTTATTACTAAGTCATGTCAAGGTTTAATTCTAAATTTATTCTCAAGGCAAGGTTGTAGCAACACTCATTTACCAGAACAAAACAAGATTACATCAATTCTTAAAATACTGATACTCCAACAAGGTCACTCAACAGCAATAACCAAATTTTCTTATAATTTCAAAGATGGTCAAACAATACAAGGTTTCCAAAGTTCAGATGACAAAGTCCACAATACGTTATACCAAGACATTAATCCTCCTTTAAACTTTCCACTGGATGTTAACAATAGTTGAACAACATACAAAGGTTTCGAGCAAAGGAACTTCTCAACTGAGGTTGATGACAAAAGTCTACAAATCTATCCCTCATCTACACGCAAAATCCATCTGCAGCAAATTTTCTACAAGAGTCAGTTCACGAGAACTGAGCAAGATAAGGCTACACAAAACCACCATAACTATTATCTAACAATATCACGAAAAGGAAGCACTTTATTACAAGAATTGGTTCAAACGTCTAAACACTATTAACACATCAAGTTATAATAAAGTCTTCATCATGCCAATCAAAGAAGGAGAGAACCTTGTACTTCAGTTAGGAGCAAAAGCAACGAAAGTAATAATCGTATGAGAATGCCCCTTGGCCCTATAAGGAGATAACAAACAATCTAGCAGAAACAGAATTCCCATCAAGTAAGTAATTAAACAATAATTACAAGATTGAGATTTGATATAAATAGACCATCCATCTAGAATTTTATCAAAGATACCAACGCATAGGCTAAAATAATATAATTCTAAAAATACAAAATGTTGATCGGCCCAAGAAAAGGGAAAACACGGGTTCCAAAATTTTAACACAAAAAGTCATGTATAAATGAGTTTCAAACCGGAAATCAATTAGAGTATACACACAACATAAGTTTCGAAGCGAAGGCATAGTATACTAGTTTTGACCATTAACTACAAGAGATCTACCAATCATCTAGGAAGGGTCAAAGTCTCACAAGCTAGTAGCAAACACGCGAGAGAAGAAGGGGGTTTCGTCCAACAAGAGTATACAATAATGTCATCAACAATTTTATAACACTAAAGGTTTGCAAACTTCCACAACAATTCTAATGTTTGATTAATTTAAAATAAATTATCCATTTCCCGAAACAACCATATTTTAAGGCAACCCTTGGTAACACAGTCAACCATCACACAAAGATATAAACATAACTTCTAAGTGACATTATCAAAACAAACCTTCCGTTATGAATCTATAAGATTATCAAATGAAAGCTGAGTTTTTCTCGAAGGTTAATCACATTTAACGAAATTTCCATCACAAACTATTACGGTAATTATGTGCATAAAAACCGACCAATATTAATTAATAGCGTTAACATTACAAGGGAGAAAATAATGCAAGTTAGGAAAAAATAGAAGAGCGCCACCAGCAAAAATTCTGAGGGGGGATTAGACCAACTATTTTAGTGTCAACGAGGTACTGGATTCGCACAATGAACCCTCCAGCTTAGTTGATTCGAAAAACTAGTAATGGTTCAAGTTGATAGGGATGGTCAAGGTACTTCTTGAGGATGGCCTTAAAAGCCTAGAAACAAGATGAAAGATAGTATAAGAGTCTAAACACGCGAGATGGAAAAACACATTGCACACAAACCTTTTCATTCTACCAGTTTTAATACCAAAACTCTACGCTGGCTAGCCCACGCATTGCTCACACAATCCTACAACCTTTCTTTCTCGATGCAAAAAGGTTATCAAAGGGATTTTCGAAGGAGCTAACAAAAACGTCAAGGACAAACTTGGGTGCTAGGAAGGGGGTTTCATAGTTATTGTAAACTTACTTCCATGATATCGAAAATACTAGCTTGATCAACATAATAACTTACAACTCAATCGCAGAGAAGAATAAATACATAAACAAACAGACGAAGTTCTATCATTCGAGTAATATAACATTCAAAGGAGAGGGCACACACATCCTTTCGACCCACATACTGTCAATGATAAAAGCTAAAACAAGAAGAAACTAGCAGGAAAAGGGAAAATCTCCCATCATGACATCCAACTGACAAATCAATGTAAGGAAAAGTGGTTCGATTTCACGATAATTTTAAATAAAATAATAGTAGAAAAGTGTAGAAATATCTTGCCTGTTTCTCCAGCTTCAACAGGTCATACAGACTCCACACGGGCTAGCAAAAAACAATAGCATGAGACAAGGATGTGAGTACTGCTGCTGGCGATGTCAAAGGGCCAAATGTGATAACTGGATAGACAGATGGGGCAGAAAATTTAACAGTTGAGTCCTTTCACAAATCCACCTCACACCACCTTGTAGTACACTTCTGCACTGGAAACAACTCGAGGAGATTGTCTTCCATCTTCCCTCGCTTCAGCAGTCCTATGAGATCATCAAGGCTGTTATCAACCAAGTACTCCTTGAAAAAGTCTGTGATGAATAAAAGCACGATGCCCTTGGCCATAAGACAACCCAATTAATCCAGAGAAAAAGACCATACAGAATGACAAATTCGGAGAAAAGAAATATCAAGAGATGCTCTCCTCGTAGTCTCCTAGCATTGGATTTACTGCAGGCTCTTTCTCACATTTCCTGCTCTGCCCAAGTAGCTTTCCATTTCCTTCAAGCAGTACTCTCCTGCTTTTCCCAATCTCCACCTACTCTTCTTCTTTTTTTCATCCCAGAGATGCATACCATACATCAGATTTGATGAAGTAAACAACATAGTCCAGTCCTCTTAACATTCAGAAAAGAATATTTTTTCGAAAGTGAAAAAAAAAAGAGTCGATTCCTTCTTATCGCTGCAAGTTCCATATGATGCACCTTGTTATAGTGCAAATGTGCAGCCCATTGCTTAAAGCTTGCTTCACTTAGCAGCACGAATAATCTCCATAAGAACATTGTCATTGTTTAAGATGAGAGAGCTAGATTGCATTACCCACAACAATTTCTCTAGCAATATAATCTTGGAGATAAACTTGGTTGCGAGTGTGGCGATCAACATCTGCTAGAAGGCTCTTTTGAACTTAATATAAAAAGAGTGTTTCTCCACCATGCTTATGCCACAGAGACTCGATATCATCATTTCATGTTTGTCCAATGAATTTTCTGGATTTACTTCACTAGGCATTACCAGAAATCTCTACAAGAACATTTCCCTTTTTTTTTTTAAAGAAATGGAACCGCTTTGCCTCTCTCACAACAATTTGCATTGCAACAATCCTGGACAAACCTGATGCAGTGTGGCAGAGGAATACTTTTACTTTCCTTGTTCACTCAGCACATGTTCTGAATCTGACAAATATCCTGCTACCTTCATCTCCCAAGATGTTTTCTCCAACATTGCATAGATCTCCCATGCCTGTGGGTGTGATCTGTCACCTACACAAAAGCATGCACCATTTTATTTCCTTTAAACCAACTACATCCGAGTTTCTTTTTAATTCCTCTATCCTTCATCGATCTCCTTCCTGCACTCTCTCTTTCCTTTCACCCCTCGCCATGAGAGCCTGCCTACTTAGTGACTCGATGAAGAAGTTCATATAATAGCAAGAAAATCGTGCTTCATGAATATACTAAAATGAAACAGATCCACGCCTATGAGATTCTCTTCCATGAGTTACATCGTAAGACAAGTAAGAAGCAATAGAGAATCTTAGAAATAAATTTCATCAGGTCTTCTGGTAACACTCCTGCTGTCACTTAATCGATTTTGATACAAAATATCTTGAAGGAGAATCCCGAATTTGAGGATGCAATGGAACTGAACAGATAACAACATAGTGGACAACCTACTCGTTGGAAGTGCTCAAAACAGATTCTACTACAGCTGCAAGATTTTGCAACAACTGATCACGACTGTGGTCACGTGCAACCAGAACACTCCTCGCAGCGCCCAAGAAAAAGGAGGTAACACACCTGCTACACTATCTTGTAGCTTCATCCACACCCACATCAAACCAGGCTCACGCAGCAACCAAGGGCAGAGAAAAATGTGCCAGGAGGGAGAAAAAATGCCCATACGCAGAGGGGAAGAAAGCAAAAGAAGAAGAAAGTTCGTGAAGCAGGTAATAGGAACAGAACTGCGAAAAAGGGACAAAGAGACACTCAAACGCGTTTTTCTCCCTCCATCAATGCCTGCAGCTCTAGAAAAATGCACCTCCCAACCATACGCATTGAAGAAGGAGATCAAATGAGATCTAGGTGAAGAAAATCGGGACTCCACCGACTCCCGTCTCCCTCACGCAAGGACAGAAAAAACGCTGATAGACAGTCATAAAAGAATTTGCAGGTTGGGTGGTTGGCAGGAGGCCACGGTGGCAGAGGAGGCAGGTGGAAAAAAAGGATCCGATGCCCAGCTGGGCATTACATTCTCCTCCCCTTAAGAAAGCATCGTCCTCGATGCGACATTACACAGAGGAAAGGAAAAAAATGTACGCAACAAGGGATAGATGAAGAAGAAAACACACCCTATGGTTTAAAATTTTAGTTGATTAAAGCACGGTCACAAAGTAGCCTTAGGAACATTTGGTAGAAATTTTAACTTTCAAGATTCTGTGAAGATTGGCAGTTCCCTCTTGTTTGTTATTTCATTAGTCTCTTTCCATCAACATTATTCTTAGTTTAATTTCTTTAAAATTTCATCATTGAAGAGTTTTGATTTATTCCTTATTGTGGGTGCCCAACATCAACTGCTAACACAACACCCTATCAGGTTCACAAGACAATACAAATTCACAAGCACACAAGTATATACTTCATGATTGTATTACACCACAAAAGGTTACCCAAATACGGAATAGAATAGGCACAGTCCACATAACATAGTACTCGTCACACATCAATGACTGACATACAAAATACTCAAACAAAAGAGTACTACAATCCACTAGACATTTCCTCAATTTGCATCGATGAAAAAATTTCACATAACACCAAACCATGCTACAGGTACATAGTGTCCACAAGGGAATCAATGACATAACCACAACATCACAACACAATTCCATCTGACATGAGTAACACATACATCAAAGACCACTACCAAAACATCACAATAACTCAACATATATCCCAGAACATCAACCATACACACAAATATCATAAGCCTCCCTCAAACTCTTATGGCTCCCTCAATATCTTATGCTTCCCTCAAACTCTTATGCCTCCCTCAATCTCTTATGCCTCCCTCAAACTCTTATGCCTCCCTCAAGTCTCTTATGCCTCCCTCAAACTCTTATGCCTCCCTCAATCTCTTATGCCTCCCTCAAACTCTTATGCCTCCCTCAAACTCTTATGCCTCCCTCAAGGAGGCCGGTTGACCCTATGGTCCAAGACACATAGAGTTCGAACACTCCTAACCCAAGTGACATAATAATGCGTGGTTCAACAACCCGCTAGTTATCTATACTCCTTGGGGCGTACCCCTATACAATGAAGCGGGTCCATAGGTCCAACCATTCCATGGTGCATCCCATGACCCTATTCCACACATCACGACAATAGAACTAGCACAACAATCCAATCAAAGTGCCAAGTGGAAAAGTACAAGCCTTGGGCAAGGCGGTAAAATTTCCAAATTTAAAAGAAGACCCAAAATTAAGCAAAAATAAATGGCCAAATAGCCATAGTTAGTATCAAAATCCCCATGTTAGTGCCACAAACCACGGAAATGCCCAAAATTGTAAAGCATGGCAATCACGAAAAGATGCTGATCCTTACAAAATAAAGTAAAAAGCTCAATTTACGAATAAAATCAACTTATAATAATGTCACATTACGATAAGCTGTGTGGCCTTATCGCGGCGAAGGGGTACTCAACGAGTTCTTTAGCACTTGGAACATCGAGCCTCAGCTCATAAAATACATATCAATAATACAACTGTCATCACCTCCATCTGAATCATCCCGCCACCACTTCGACAAGGCTAAACATAGTCATAGATACACTAAGGTTGCATACATACAACCACATAGGGAGAGAGGAAAGATTCACATGTTATCTACTAAACCGAGTTTCGGCTCAAGTTATTGACCCATGGTACACCATTCCTCACTCTCAACATACACTTCTACCGATTACCCTCAGGGTCGGTTAGCGTAAGGTTCACAACATAACATGCAACTACAGTACTAACACAACGGTGGTACATGTACAAGGTAGATCACAATCATACATTCAGTGAGTGTAACACATCACTTTACCACTTTCTGCACCCAAAGTGCAATCACCATACGATAGGGTTCATACACTCACCGTATGTCCCAAAATCACAACATGAAGCATTACATATTTTCACAGTCATACATACGATGAACATAGTACATCTCAACATAACATCCATGGCTACATAACAAGGTGGTACACACATTTCTCCAAAACATGGTAAAAACATCATGATACAACTCATTTCTTTTAACATCAATCTAGTCATACAACATATTGATACGCCCACATATCACAATTTGTCACAATGCTCTAACACTATGTCATCCACATTCGAATTCTTTTCACACATCATAACCAACAATTCACACGTGAACTCTTCATAGAATCCACAAGAAGGAGAGAGAATACTCCCATCCCCAACACATCAACATGATCACAAACACCCTCAAGGTGACATACACATCATGTGTGTTCACAATATCACAATTACAACAATAATCCAATCACGTTTAAAGCACATTACTCTTCCAATATCTACCACCATCATGCAACATCATCATCATCATGTAGTATCATCATGTAACACCACCACCACCATGTAACATCATCATATAACACCAATCCGGCCCATAGGTTCGAGAGCATGAACCTATGCTCTGATACCAAGTGTAACGACCCAAAATCCCAACACAAACAACACAGTGAAATACAGGATTACTTTTTTTTTTGACTTGCTTGACACATAACACGACACAACATGTCGTCACAAGGTTACAACCAACACTAGGAACCACATTACGAGAGAGGACCACAAGGTCGGCACGAAACATTCACACCGCAAAGGATAATACACCTTTCTTTGTTTTTGACAAGACAACATAGAAGTCCAACGACAGAACACTCTAACAAATAGGGCAAGCCACAGTAAGAATGATTGAAGGTTACTTATTTTGATATAACACCCTTTAACTCATGACTTATGTTTTAGGAAAGATTCAATATATGATTCGCACAAATTCATCTTACCAACAGAGTTAATTTCTTATACACTGTAGAGAAGTTCACTAAAAGTATTCACTTTATGACAATTAGTTGTTTAGTTCCATTATTTAATAAGGGACTAATTTAATTCCACAAGGCTATCTGTCCATATTTACATTACTAAAAATTGCTCATTACCTTGCTACAACAAGAATTCGTGTTCAACAAAATCAAGATGACTTACAAAGTATTCTGGGAAAGAGTTAAGGAGATAAGGTCGAGTTAAATTCCTCTTTAAGACGTCATTAGCTATTACCAAGGTTTAATTGGAGCTTGGGGTTTTATACGTAAGTATTAACGCTTTTACTTAGGCTTCACCGAAAGAGCTTATCCAAAAGGGAACTACTTACTTCCAAATAGGCTGAGAGATAAATTGAGTGGTTTCTAAATTTACTTCTCTTACTTGTTAAATCTTATTAGGAGCTAACCATTGTTTTCCTTTAAGCTTGTTTTAAGCGTTCACCAAAAAGAGTAGTGTTCACTAGTTTAGCTAGGGATATCAAGTTATAAAGTTTACCTACAATGATAGTCTTGCCCTTGTTTACTTAAAGAATTTCTTGCTCTCAAGTTGGTGACCCCTACGTTACTTTATTTGAATACAACTTTTAATTTAACTTCCAGAAGTATTTAAACAATCCCATGTTAGTTTACTTATGACACTTTATTACTAAGTGATGTCAAGGTTTAATTTTAAATTTATTCTCAAGGCAAGGTTGTAGCAACACTCATTTACGAACAAAACAAGATTACATCAATTCTTAAAATATCGATACTCCAACAAGGTCACTCAACAAGCAATAACCAAATTTTCTTATAATTTCAAAGATGGTCAAACAATACAAGGTTTCCAAAGTTCGAGATGAAAAGTCCACAATACGTTATACCAAGACATTAATCCTCCTTTAAACTTTCCACTAGATGTTAACAATAGTTGAACAACATACAAAGGTTTCAAGAAAGGAACTTCTCAACCGAGGTTGATGACAAAATTCTACAAATCTATCCCTCATCTACACGCAAAATCCACTCGCATCAAATTTTCTACAAGAGTCGGTTCACGAGAACTCGAGCAAGATAAGGCTACACAAAACTACCATAACTATTATCTAACAATATCACGAAAAGGAAGCACTTTATTACAAGAATTGGTTCAAACGTCTAAACACTATTAACACATCAAGTTATAATAAATTCTTCATCACGCCAACCAAAGAAGGAGAGAACCTTGTACTTCGATTAGGAGCAAAAGAAATGAAAGTAATAATCATATGAGAATGCCCTTGCCCTATAAGGAGATAACAAACAATCTAGCGTGAAACTTGAGAATTCCCATCAAGTAAGTAATTAAACAATAATTACAAGATTGAGATTTGATATAAATAGACCATCCATCTAGAATTTTATCAAAGATACCAACGCATAGGCTAAAATAATATAATTCTAAAAATATAAAATGTTAATTGGCCCAAAAAAGGGAAAACACGGGTTCCAAAATTTTAACACAAAAGTCATGTATAAATGAGTTTCAAACCGGAAATCAATTAGAGTATACACACAACATAAGTTTCAAAGCGAAGGCATAGTATACTAGTTTTGACCATTAACTACAAAGAGATCTACCAATCATCCAGGAAGGGTCAAAGTCTCACAGGCTAGTAGCAAACACGCGAGAGAAGAAGGGGGGTTTCGTCCAACAAGAGTATACAATAATGTCATCAACAATTTTATAACACTAAAGGTTTGCAAACTTCCACAACAATTCTAATGTTTGATTAATTTAAAATAAATTATCCATTTCCCGAAACAACCATATTTTAAGGCAACCCTTGGTAACACAGTCAACCGTCACACAAAGATACAAACATAACTTCTAAGTGACATTATCAAAACAAAACCTTCCGTTATGAATCCATAAGATTATCAAATGAAAGCTGAGTTTTTCCCGAAGGTTAATCACATTTAACGAAATTTCCATCACAAACTATTACGGTAATTATGTGCATAAAAACCGACCAATATTAATTAATAGCGTTAACATTACAAGGGAGCAAATAATGCAAGTTAGGAAAAATAGAAGAGCGCCACTAGCAGAAATTTTGAAGGGGGATTAGACCAACTATTTTAGTGTCAACGAGGTACTGGATTCGCACAATGAACCCTCCAGCTTAGTTGATTCGAAAAACTAGTAATGGTTCAAGTTGATAGGGATGGTCAAGGTACTTCTTGAGGATGGCCTTAAAAGCCTAGAAACAAGATGAAAGATAGTATAAGAGTCTAAACACGCGAGACGGCAAAACACATTGCACACAAACCTTTTCATTCTACCGGTTTAATACCAAAACTCTATGCTTTAGCTAGCCCACGCATTGCTCACACAATCCTACAACATTTCTTTCTCGATGCAAAAAGGTTATCAAAGGGATTTTGAAGGAGCTAACAAAAACGTCAAGGACAAGCTTGGGTGCTAGGAAGGGGGTTTCATAGTTATTGTACATTTGCTTCCATGATATCGAAAATACTAGCTTGATCAACATAATAACTTACAACTCAATCGCAGAGAAGAATAAATACATAAACAAACAGACGAAGTTCTATCATTCGAGTAATATAGCATTCATAGGAGAGGGCACACACATCCTTTCGACCCACATACATGTCAATGATAAAAGCTAAAACAAGAAGAAACTAGCAGAAAAGGGAAATCTCCCATCATGATATCCAACTGAAAAATCAATGTAAGGAAAAGTGGTTTGATTTCACGATAATTTTAAATAAAATAACAGTAGAAAAGTGTAGAAATATCTTGCTTGTTTCTCCAGCTTCAACAGGTCATACAGACTCCACACGGGCCAGCATAAATAATAGCATGAGACAAGGATTTGAGTATCTGCTGCTGTGGCGATGTCAAAGGGACAAATGTGATAACATGATAGACGAGATGGGGCATAAAATTTAACAGTTGAGTCCTTTCACAAAACCACCTCACACCGCCTCGTAGTATGTTTTTGCACTGGAAACAACTCGAGGAGATTTTCTTCCATCTTCCCTTGCTTCAGCAGTCCTATGAGATCATCAAGGCTGTTATCAACCAAGTACACCTTGAAAAAGTCTGCGACGAATAAAAGCACGATGCCCTTGGCCATAAGACAACCCAATTAATCCAGAGAAAAAGACCATACAGAATGACAAAGTCGGAGAAAATAAATATCAATAGATGCTCTCCTCGTAGTCTCCTGGAATTGGATTTACTATGAGCTCTTTCTCACATTTCTGCTTTCTCGCCCAAGTAGCTTTCCATTTCCTTCAAGTAGTACTCTCCTACTTTTCCCAATCTCCACCTACTCTTCTTCTTGCTTTTCATCCCAGAGATGCATACCATACATCAGATTTGATGAAGTAAACAACATAGTCCAGTCCTCTTAACATTCAGAAAAGAATAATTTTTGAAAGTGAAAAAAATAAAGTCTGATTCCTTCTTATCGCTGCAAGTTCCATATGATGCACCTTGTTATAGTGCAAATGTGCAGCCCATTGCTTACAGCTTGCTTCACTTAGGAGCACGAATAATCTCCATAAGAACATTGTCATTGTTTAAGATGAGAGAGCTAGATTGTATTACCCACAACAATTTCTAGCAATATAATCTTGGAGATAAACTTGGTTGCAGTGTGGTAGTCAACATCTGCTAGAAGGCTCTTTTGAACTTAATATAATAGAGTGTTTCTCCACCATGCTTATGCCACAGAGACTCGATATCATCATTTCATCTTTGTCCAATGAATTTTCTAGATTTACTTCACGAGGGCATTACGCAGAAATCTCTACAAGAACATTTCCCCCTTTTTTTTTTAAAGAAATGGAACCGCTGCGTCTCTCACAACAATTTGCATTGTAACAATCCTGGACAAACCTGATGCGGTGTGGCGAGAGGAATACTTTTACTTTCCTTGTTCACTCGGCACATGTTCTCAATACGACAAATATCCTGCTACCTTCATCTCCCAAGACGTTTTCTCAACATTGCATAGATCTCCGTGTACTGTGGGTGTGATCATCACCTACACAAAAGCATGCACCATTTTATTTCCTTTAAACCAACTACATCCGAGTTTCTTTTTAATTCCTCTATCCTTCATCGATCTCCTTCCTACACTCTCTCTTTCCTTTCACCCCTCGCCATGAGAGCCTGCCTACTTAGTGACTCGATGAAGAAGTTCATATAATAGCAAGCAAATCATGCTTCATGAATATACTAATATGAAAGCAGATGCACGCCTATGAGATTCTCTTCCATGAGTTACATCATAAGACAAGTAAGAAGCAATAGAGAATCTTAGAAATAAATTTCATCAGGTCTTCTGGTAACACTCCTGCTGTCACTTAATCGATTTTGATACAAAATATCTTGAAGGAGAATCCGAATTTGAGGATGCAGTCGAACTGAACAGATAACAACATAGTGGACAACCTGCTCGTTGGAAGCGCTCAAAACAGCTTCTGCTACAGCTGCAAGATTTTGCAACAACTGATCACGACTGTGGTCGCGTGCAACCAGAACACTCCTCGCAGCGCCCAAGAAAAAGGAGGTAACACGCCTGCTACACTATCTTGTAGCTTCATCCACACCCACGTCAAACCAGGCTCACGCAGCAACCAAGGGCAGAGAAAAACGTGCCAGGAGGGAGAAAAAATGCCCATACGCAGAGGGGAAGAAAGCAAAAGAAGAAGAAAGTTCGTGAAGCAGGTAATAGGAACAGAACTGCGAAAAAGGGACAAAGAGACACTCAAACACGTTTTTCTCCCTCCATCAATGCCTGCAGCTCCAGAAAAACACGCCTCCCAACCATACGCATTGAAGAAGGAGATCAAATGAGATCTAGGTGAAGAAAATTGGGACTCCACCGACTCCCGTCTCCCTCATGCAAGGACGGAAAAACGCTGGCGATAGACGGTCATAAAAGAATTTGCGGAGTTGGGCGGTTGGCGTGTGGGGCCATGGTGGTAGAGGAGGTAGGTGGAATAAAAGGATCGATGCCTAGGCTGGGCATTACAATTGCGGCTAAGTTAGCTCTCGGCATCCCACGCCGCATAGGTTTGGTTGGGAAACCGGTTCCCACACCACCAAAGTCATAGATCCATGAAGGAGCTCAAAATGTGTCAAAAGTGGAAAAAATCTTTTGCCCAGTCTACATGAAAGTTGGGGAAAAAGTATGTACATGCCCCATAAATATGAAAATAGCCATAACTTGTTCATTGCGAGAAAAGGTGGAGAAAAATGTTTGAAAAGGCTGGGACATGTGAACCCGAAATAGCCAAAATACCGTGGGTGAGTGGTTCGGAGAAGTCGGCGATCGATGACCCCCCGGCCCGGATCAATAATGGACGCATGAGGACAAAAGATCTCGAGTTGAGTGATGTGAAAAAGGAGGCCTGCTGGTCAAGTACCATAGGGGCGTGAGTTCCCAAAAAAAACACAATACCCATGACCCAAAGGGAAAGTGGAACACGTGACCCCAACTTCAAACAGGCACAAATTTTGACTAAGAACTTTGATTTTCACAAAATTTGATTTCTTATTTTTAATGAGGGTAGGTGGGTGAAAATAAAATAAACATCTCCAACTCCAAAAATTAAAATCTCATTCCTGTAAAATGCAAGAAATCCTTGGCAAACTCAAAATAGTTTCTCACACTCAGAATGCCATATCTTTTGCATTTCTCAATGAAATCATGCAAAATTGGTCTCGTTGGAATCATGGCTCTGAGCCCAAGTTAAAAAATCAATAAAACTATAATTTGATGTGGATTTGATAAAGAATTTAAAGAAAAATGGACCAGGTTTAGAACATTGTTTTAATTGGCAATAGTTGGGGATGCATTTAATGAAGCATGGGCAGACATTTTTCACTACTAAAAGTCATGGGACAATATGGGGAATTTTACAAGAAACATACCATCATTTCACTTCATTTATTACCTCTTGCAAGTGGTTGAAAGGAATATTTTTGGATTTCAATCCTCCCTCTTCCAAATTCTATAAATTGAAGTGTGGGCTCATTGTAAAAGGGGGATTGTTTTAAGTAGAAAAATATGTCATTTTTGTTTTATGAAGTGAATGTGTTGTAGGACCTTGTAGTGGACTCCTTGCATGGTGATCTAGGCCTTTACTTTGTAATAGATTGAATTGTGCATATCCATGAAGCAATAGATGCAAGCTATGGATGTATCTTCCCTTGATGTATTTGTTTACATTATTTTTGTCTCTTCAATCTTATTGTGAATATATTGCATCTATTTTATGCTCTTGCAAGGATTCATTATCATTGTGTGTGTATGAAATATTTTTGAATGCATTTGCTAGAATATGGAGAACTATTATCAACCATTCTAGTATGCACTTTGCTTCCATTTTTCACACATTGGAAAACTATTCTCATTAGTCCTTTTACGGTGTATCACCGCTCTAGTGTGGGATTTGTTTTCAAGTACTCTCTCTACCTATTCCTTGGAAAGTTAGAATAGGAAAATATATATTTTCTGCACTAGAGTATATTATGGTAGATAGTTTAGGAGAAAGAACCAAAATTTCGCTAGAGGTCTATCTCAAGTAGCAGTTCCACAACTCGAAGATAATACCCATGTTACCCAGTCACACCATGACCTCAAGGACACACACATGTGTAAATCTGAGGTGTTGTGATTCGGTTATAACAAGCATAAAAGTCTTGTTGATATGTGATTTGAGTTCTTTTGGAGGTTTTTAAGGTGGGAACTTATCCCATTAGGAGGCATAAGTGATACATTCTTATGTTAACATTTCTATAATAGTATCTAAGTTATCATAAGAATATAACATAAAATCCTTATAAAAAATAGGATTTATAAGTGTTGGTGCAACAACAATGGATTGTTTGATGGCCTCAAAATTGTTAACTCCTTCTTTAGACCAAGTGAAATTATGATCTTTCTTAAGCATGTTGGTTAAAGGATTTGAAAGTGAAGCAAAATCAGAAATATACCTTCTTATAAAATTAATTTTTCCAAGGAAACTTTGAACCTATTTTTTTATGTTTTGGAAATGCTAAAGAAAGAATATCACTCACTCTATTCAGATCAATCATCATACCATGCTTTGAGATTATATGGCCAATAATTTTACCCTCATGAATTGAAAATATGTATTTTGGGGATTAAGTGACACACCATATTCTCTACATCTTTTAAATTTGAGCTGCAGTAAATGGTCACTTACAAGCTTTGAAAACACTGTGATATCATCCAAATAAGCTATGAAAAATTTGTTGATAATACATTGAAATGACATGTCCATAGCATGATACAAAGTTGTACCAGCATTGAACAAACTAAATGGAAACCACCTCAGTGAATTTGCCAAAGATGTTGACCATTTTCTGTCAATCATTAGAGGGGGATTCTAATTTTTTTGAAATTGTGAAGTTCTAGGTAGTTCTGGAAGGAATTGAAAGAAACTTAATAATTGTGGGTTATGTTGCAAGGTATAATGCCTCACATATGTTAGCATTCGAGTGTTGTCTTTAGCAAAGTCATGTAGAAGCCTCCAAAGACTAGAGCACAAACTTTGTAAAGGTGGGAACAATAACATACATAAAAAATTGGTCCTTAAAAAAACAAACAAAATTGCAGTTTGCATGGCAAAGAATGTAGTTTTCAAAGTACATGTGTTATAATTTTTATTTATTTCTTTATGTTCAAATGATATTACTTATGTGTTGAGTTGTTTAGTACATTCCACATTTACAAGTTACAAAAATCAAATGCAAAAGGAAATAGACAACTCAATTATAGAAATAATTCCATTTATTCATGAAGAAATAAAGTTTCCCACACAAGTCGTGGGAGCTAACTTATGTGTACAAGAAAAATAAATGCATATACATAGAGCTATAAGTAAATGAAGAGGGAGAAAATCCATCATTTCTTGAATGATTTGGTTTCCATCTGCATCATCTTCATGTTCCTCTCCCAAACTTCAGCACCTCTTGACAAACAAGATATACTATTAGAGCTGCAGGTGTTTCTCTTGAAACATGTACTTACAGTTTCAAGAAGATTAATTTCTAGAAATGAGTTAAGATTAAAAAAACATGAGAAAGAACAAGAAATCGAATAGTAGAGAGCATGATGTCCTCATGCTAGATACATTTCCAGAAGCATGCTATCAAAAGGAAATCATTGAAGGATGAAAAGGAAATGTGCAAGTATAGGAAATGAATAACATTTTGAATAACATTGGAAATTACAACAATGAAATGAAGAATCAAATGAACAAATTGCATTCGGAGCTTACACTATATATTGTTAAGTAATTTCATGATACAAATTATTGCAGTAAGGTTAAAATAAGGAGCAAAGACAAAGGAATGAATCATTTAACAATCATACAACTCTCAAAATATCATGTGTTCATTGCGTGCTTATAAAGAACACGAGGCAACATTAAAAAATGGAGAGATAAACATGCCTTTTTAAGGAGGAGCTTATTGAAATAACTATTTTAATATTTATTGGAATTGAGAGCTACAAGAATCATCATTTCTAAAGAAACATATAGACTAATGTCACAGATTAAAAGTACTAAAGGAGTCTCCACTCATTCAGTATAATGAGTTAAAAAAGTACAAATCCACAATACTGAAAGCTACAATTACAGTCATAGTTAGCAATCTATATTCACATTTACATATACAAGAGATCAACATTACATGATAAATATGATGTATATAGTTATTTGATTTCAGAAGCATGGAGTAATCAAATCAGGATGACATTGACTTTGATATTGGCATGAGAATATATTTTCTATAAAAGAAGAATATATTTTGGAACAATTACAGGTTTCAAAAAGTGACCAATTATCAAATGCAAAGGTATACTCTTGTAGCATTAAAGTACTCCAGAACGGAAAAGAGAGATTAAAATATAGATTTCATGAAGAGTTTCTAGCATATTAAGTTCTAATTCATGCTAATACGTTAGGCAGGTGAAAGTGCTTTATGGTGACAACTCACAAGTTACCCATCGTTATAAAGTGTAGAATAAAGGTGAGGTATGTTTCCAAAAGCTTCATGAACACAACTAAGAATACATCAATACCAAGAAAAATACAGGTCAATCAACCAAGCAATAGATTGCATTCCCTGAATCTAGATTATACAGAGTTTTTAAAAATATACAGTAGAATCCCTTGATTCATAGTTCACAAAATCTTAGGCTACAGATGAGCTAAACACCAGACAACAGATCTTGATCTATCAGATCAAAATATATTAAAAAAATATGCATTGATAGATTTTGAAGTGAAATGCAAATACACCATTTTCGAACCAAGGGAATTCATGAAAGTAGTAGCCACAATGGTCAACTAGAGTTGTGATTTAACTAGGAGATGAGAAAGAAAAACTAGATCTAAGAGCTCTAAATCGAAGGAAATGAGGAGAAAAAACCCTTAAACACAATACCAGATAGAAAGCAACGAAGAATATTCAAAACAAGAAATGCAAAACCTGTCAGCAGGAAAGAGCTTCATCACATAACAGCAATACGAAACTGTGCAAGAATATTTCCAAATTCAAGGGAAAGGATCTTTTCATCACATTTTTCAGGTTAGAAATCAGTATACAGACCTCAATGAAGCAAATAAAACACAAACACATTCAAATGATAGTAGAAACGAGAATACCAATGGTAACACTATAATATAATGGTGCCTCAGTAGTAGCCATAGGTAGATACATTTTCATACAAGCATGAAAATAAGAAGTATAAAAGGTCTTAACTTAAAATAGAGGCCATTTTTGACCGAGTATGGAGGAATATGAAATTAGTAGCAAAATAACCAAGAAAAAATGTACAGTTTATTGAACAAGGCAACGAAAAAGAAGAATATAGATAAAAATGTGTCATTATTTTTTGTGTTAGCATAGTCTACGTATGATTTTATTATTAGACTAGTTATTATTTATTCCATTATTCTCTCGTATTGTTTGTATCTACTCCATCCATTCTAAGGAGTATAGTTTATTCACGTACCTATAAATATTGTACGTGCTTCTGATTTAATAAGATGAGTAAGAGATATTCTATCTCTAATTATTCTCCTCAATATCCTCCTCACAATCTGGTAATAGAGCTAACTTGATCTCTAACCTGTGTGTTTGAAGGAGAAACAAATCTTCCTGGATTGTAGCTATTGAGAGAAGACCATTCTCTGCATGGACAAGAAGACCACAATCCAATCTGTTGTTGAGTCGATCCTGGGCATTTGTGACCTGCATGCAACAAATTACCTGCGTGGAAATTGGACGTTTCTGTGCTGCGTGGAGGAGTGGCCTGCATGCATTTCTTTGACCATTCAAATCTGCGTGAAAGTTTAACATCTCCTCACAAATTCAATGCGTGGAATTTGGTGAAGAAAGTTGCGTGGAAGTCACTTCTACCTGAGTGGAATTTGCTGCAAATTTTTCTTTTGTTTGTTCCCTGAGTGAAGACTCTAGTTCCTGCGTGGAAAATTAAGTTTGTTATTTGTTGCTATGTGGAGGAAGAGAAACAGGATGCATGGAGGAGGAACGACAAGAGGAGCGACCAGTTCGAGAGTGTTTCTCTGTTGGTTTCAACAACTTTTTCTCCTTCTGCGTGGATTTTGCCAAAGCTTGCGTGGAATCTATTTTTCTCTATTGTTATCTCCTCACACTCTAGTAACTTGCATGGAGATTAATGTGTCGAATTTAGTTTTCTCCTGCAAAGAATACGTGATAATTCCACTGACTGCAGCATATAACTCCAGTAAGTTGGGCGCCAGCACTAAACATTAGTCTCTTGAACAAATTTGGACGTGTGGAGTTCTGTTTTTGTTTTGTTTGACTGTATGGTTCAACAACAAATAGAAATACAGTTGCATGGTATATTACAATTACATATTTTTTTGCTACAAATTAGAAAAACCTCTCTGCCCACGTGACCAAAAATCATACTGCTGCGTGGTGGAGGAAGCGATGATCGTGGCAATTTCCAAAAGGAGACCCACGACAAAAAATATAAAGAAAATATATACAACCAAGAAGGAAGAGGAATTCACTCTAGCCAATGTTGAATGTCGAATGTGCATGAGCATATCAAGACTTCCGGGAGCCAATCAAAAGACTCACAAGCCCAAGAACACCATCAAGACACTCAAGAGAGCTCTAGGTTCTACTTTTCCTTGCTCAACGATATTTAAAACATCGGCAATCTAGTCTTTGATGAGATAGTTCGAAGAGGAATTATTGAATATTTCCTATTCGATGTTAGCTGCCAGGAAAAGTGAGTGCGAGAAAAGTTTAATCTTATAAGCTACAATACCGATTGTGAATATGAAGATGAGGAAGAATAAGGACACCTCACAAAGCGTCGGCATCTCTCAACACATGAGTATCAAGAGTAACTAGGGCAGTACTTCTCATCAGTGAGTAACATTGTAATATTTCTTGGAATCAATATATATATATATATATATATATATATATATATATATATATATATATATATATATATTTTACAATGTTTGCACCAAAACTTCTACTCTCGGATGCTCAGTTACTTAAAGGGCCAAATTTTGCGGCTTGGAAAACAAAAATGAGGAAAATCCTTCAGTTTGAAGGATTATGGGGCATTATCACAGGGTCTATGACTGTTCCCACAGCCCCTGATGAATTAATGAAGTATGAGATGGCTAGTGCCAAAGCCTTGATGTTGATAATGCTCAATATCAGTGACAATGTGAAAATGCATGTGGAGAATGCGAGACAAGTTGGAAACCATTTATGAAGCCAAAAATCAAACTAAGATCCTCCATCTTCAGTCAAAGTTGCACACCCTTTCTATGGGGTCAGATGAGAAAGTTGAGGAGTTCTTATGTCATGTGGCTGAGCTACTGATTGGATTTATTAGCGCTCGGTGAAATGGTGGATGAAAAACTTCTTGTGCCGATCACCTTGAGAGAACTCCCTTCTCAATTTTGAGTGTTCGTTACGACACTAAATGTATCTAAACAAACGGTGTCATTCGAAGAACTCACAAACTTGTTGCAGCGGGAAGAGGTAATAAATTCAGCCCAAGAGGAGACTCATGATAAATCCTGTTCTCAAAGCCATACTGTGGCTAGAAGAATGGAAGGGTCCCAAGAGCGGAGCCAAATCAAGAATAACTAATTAAACAACATAAAGATCAAAAGTCGAGAGGTGGTGTTACATTTGCAGAACCAACAGTCACGACACTAATCACTATCGGTCAATGGCTTGAAATAGGGGTCTTCGAGTCAAACAAGCACATCCGAGTGTGAAGATTTTCAAAAATCCAAATGACATCCTCGTTGAAGAAAGTAGAAGGGACATCTCACAACCCAACAAGATGATGAATCTGATGAGGAGACATCAAAAGGAGCCCATTATGGTAAGAACCTTGTACTAGTCTCTCAAACTTATCATCCCATGAAGAAAGTATGGTTGATAGACTCGGTGCAAGTAAGCATATGTCAGGTGACAAGAAACTGTTTGATTCACTAAATGAACAACCCACTAGAGATCGGGTTCGGATAGCAGATGACAAAGAGTACGTTTGCAGAAGGAATAGGAAAAGTCACCATTCCTCTGGGACCACAAAAATGTACACTTACAAAGGTACTATATGTTCCTGGCTTGACTAGCAACCTCTTGTCAGTGACTCAACTCTTGAATCATCACCTAAAGGTAGAATTTCTTGTCCAAAATGGCATTAAATCATGCTTGATCTCTAGAAAAGGTACGGTTATTGCTAGAGCATTTCTAAAAGATAAGTTATTTGCTTTAGATATTGTTTCATCTTTTGCAGTAGCTTTATCTGCCTCAACAGTAGAATCTACAGCCCTCTCGCATTTTATATATGGTCACTTGTCGTTAGTTCATTACATCATGTTGGTTCTTGTCTTGATCTCACACCATTTGCCCTAATTTTCCTCTAATCTACATGTTATGAAACATTTTGTCTCTTGATGTGGATGTTATGAAGATTTTACCTCCATTTGAATGCCTCGAATTGTTTGTAGAATCCATTGTCATGCCCTTTCTGAAGGAGTCTCGATTTTCCTTGTTTTTCCTAATTCCTTCAAAATCCGTGGGCTCTGCCATTTTCCTATTTTCCCCAACCATGGAAGCTCCAAAATGATCAATTTATATTTTTGTGCCTTTGAAAATCCAAATCCATGGTCAAAAGATGCTTAGAACCATGATTCACTTGGTTTTGTTTTGAAAATTTTTCATCCTTAGCGAAAAATCGGGTTCTGGGCATGAATGGTGAATTTTTGTGTTTTTGACGGTCTGGCAGGTGTATTTTTCCTATCAAAATTATTCCTCAGCATTCGGTGGTCACGTGGATTCTTTTGGTTGGTCAGGGGGTGGCGGGAAAATGTTTTAACTTATCACTTTTTACCTTTTGGCAAAAAGGAAAATTTGGTCCCGTAGCTCCGCTCAATTCTAATTGGTTCTTTTGGTACTTATGTGGCTTCTTCTAATTGGATGGGGTGTGATGGGTTTGTTTTTTGAAATTTTTCTTTTTGGCTACTTTGGCAAAAGTTTGAACCCACCCCGCGGCCCCCATCAGGCTTTGATTAAAGCAAAATTTAAGTGGCGGGGAAAAGTCTTACTTTGACCCCACAAAAGGACACGTGTCAAAGCTAAAGGCGGAGATATGGGCGTTTGGAGGCAAGTTGGATATTTTTCCCTTTTGGAAAAATGGAGTAAAATTCTAAAATGGAAGCGCACCCCTACCAAATCATTTTGAAGCCTTAAGGTTTTTGAAGTTGCGCCATAATGACATGTGGAGGTCTCCATCGGGTCTTCTTTCCTTAGAATTTTCAGCAACTTCTTAAAGGGCCCAAGACACGTGGCGAGCCCATGCTCATTCAATGTCTCAATGTTTGGGAACATCTCAAGATACGCCATTGTGACATGTGGTAGTTTGAAAAGTCAAAGGATCAGAGAAGTGGACCATCGGAGGTAACTTGGATTTTATGCCTCTTGTCATCAAAAGGATTAAAATCTCAAAATGGCCCGCAATCGACAAGAAGGAGGTCAAGGTTGGATTTGAAAATGTTAAGAGGCAGGTAGGTAGGCCATCGGGGCAACTTGGATTTTTGCCCCTTAATATTTAAAAGACTGAAATCATCAAAATGACCCACTGAGCCCGATAGATAAAAGTCAAAACTTGCTCCGGTCGATGGCGGAGGTGCGGAGCTTTGGAAGAAAATTGGAAAAATTTCCTTTTGTGGGAAAATGAGTTATGATTGTAAAGTGAAGCATGGTTCCAATGGGACGCAGATTGGGACATGTGTTAGGCCCATTTTTCAACGAGCGGAGTTATGGGAAAATTTTAAAATTTTCCCTTTTCCAAAAAAAGATGTCAAATATTAGAATTTGGTTGCGGTTCCTTTGGGCCCCACCTTAGGACACATGTCAAGCCCCTTTTTCAAGGGTAGAAGTGCGGAGAAAAATGTGATTTTTTTTTTTTTTTTTTTCCAAAAGTTGTAAAAGGAAAAAAGAAAACCTAGAAGCCCATTTTAAAATGGATCTCCCACATGGATGGTCCAAATTCAAAACAGAAATCAACGACAATTGTGCATCTATATCTGATTGTTTCGCCATTTTCACTCCAGAGCTCTTGGAGATGCGAGTATTCATGATTTCTCGATATTTCTTACATGCCAAATAGGGAAGGGGAGTTAATTTGATATCTAAGTTTGGTGAGGAAGATCTAGGGACGTCTTTTGCCATTAAGATGAGATCAAACCTCTAGGATCGATTTGATCTTGTTTTTCCTTCTCAAAGCACGTAAAGAACCATATTTGATAGATTAGGGGCTGAAGCAATTTGGCGAGTAGAGGGAAAATTTATCTACTAGAAGAAGGAATTTAATGTGGGGATTTTGAAGAGATCCACCCCCCGAGCACTGACAACTTTTTACGAGATCGATTCTAGGAATCGTGATCGGGATCATGTGAGCAACCTTTGGTGAATTCAATGTTTAGATTTTTAGGGGATAACTTTGTTGAAAAATGTTATAAATTGCATGAATTTATCATGCAAATGGTTGGAGGTTGGAAGGTTGGAGTGTTAGAAGTCAGAATTGATTTTCTAAGAGAAAATCTTGATAGAGCCTGTCTTTCTGAGGGATTGTTTGAGAAACCTATATATCTCTTTTGTGTTAAACTTGATTGTGTCAAGGTGGTTGTGAGTGTATAGCCATTGACAAGTTTTGAGATTGTTCTAGAAACTTTCCCTGCTGATAAGTTTAATCAAATTTGAGTTATTCTATGTTGACTCTAAGCAATTAGTGTTTGCTTTGTTTCAAAATGTTTGCAAATAGTTCTATTTGTTCCTATTGCAATCTTATACTGAAATTTTTGTGAAATCACATAGGATCTCATCCCTATGACAGTTTAATGGTATTTGCAATTTCATTTCAAGAAGAGCCTTCATCTTGGATGAGATAAAAAAATTTAAAATCAATTCACTATCATTTGTTGATAAAGATTGTCTGTAAGTCTTCGGGTGTACCTTAGGCGTGGTTAATCAGAAAATGTAGTGTTTAATTGAGTCTTCTAATTCGAGCCTTCATATTAGAGCCTTAAATATTGTGTGAAAACATGCTAATTTGGGCCTCCACTGAAGCACACCTTCTTGTTGAAGGAATGTCTTGACCGATCTAGAGAGCTTTTTATTGTGAAGTTTCTCATTATTTGTAAAGTCCCTCCAAAGATCTGGTCTAATAAAGTTTATCCTGCTTCACCTCCCACCAAAATTTCATTTAAAAAAAAACAATCATACCCATACTACCCAGGCTATTTGTATTGTGTGTATAAAAATGCATAATTTTACTACCAAAACATGCGAAACAATCAAGTTTTCATTGTCTTTATTGGCTTGAAACTTGCTTAGAAAATATCTCCATTATCTAGAATGACAACTCGTGAGAGTTAGGTTTTGTTGCATTGCTTATATTTTCTTCAAGTTCTTCTTAACAATTTCCACAAACAATGAGCTACAAAAAGGGTCCTCTCACCCGGTTGAAAGGCACAAATATAAAGTAGTGAGGATAGGTCAAATCCTCGAGGGTGTTACCAATTTCTCCACATCTAAGTGACAAAGTGCATCGCATTTTAATCCTGGATACAAAATGACACATTACATGCTCTATTTGTCTCTATGCTTCCTACCAAATCTGTGATGTTTCTCGGCTTCAAAGGAGAATCAATTTGGGTAGCAACACATCACATGAGTTATGTTGGTATCAAAATTGATTCTCCTTGGAAGCCGAGCAACATCACAAATTTAACAAGATACTCGAGAGATAGACAAATCATAATTCATTTTGTAGTAGGGGAAGGGATTCAGATTGATTGTTTGTCACTGGGTGTTAAGAAATGGATAACACTATATATGAAAGGATTTTATCTATCCTCACTACTTTAGGTCATGCCTTTTGACCAAGGATGAGAGGACCCGTTTGTAACCTCTGTTTTTGAAGGACATCAAGATATCCTTCTACAAAATTTTCATGGAACCTTGAGAAAATATCATCAATATGCCATAATTTAACTCTCTCACGAGTTGTGGACTTCTAAAGAGTGGGGATATTTTCTTAACGGTGGTTTGAGTTACTAAAGACACTTAAAACCTTCTTGCTTTGTATATTTTGGCATTATAATTTGTTCATTTGTTGATACACACCACAAATATGGGTACATCGGGTAGGATTCATGGTTATTTAAATTTTTGTGGAGGATTAAGTAAGATGAAGTTGATTTCTAGATCTTTGAGAACCTTTACAACAATTGGAAAACTAACAAACATAAAGCTTGAGAATAGCTGAAATATTCCTTCAACTATAAGGTACGCATCTATAGAGCCCCGGATCTACACGGTTTCACATAATCTTCAAGAATTCAACACGAATCCTCGAGATAAATACTAAATTAAACATTAACAACCCCTAGTTCCTCACACCTAAGATACACTCAAAGTCTTACAGAAATCTTTATCAAAAAAATGATAGTAAAGTGATTTTAAATTGTTTATCTCATTACGGGATGAAAGCTCTTCTCATAATGAAATTGAAAATTCCACTAAACTATCAGGGGATGATCTGTGTGATTCGAGAGGATTTTAAAATAATATTAAATACAGAACATCAAAACCATTTGAAAACATTATGAAATAAAAGAAGACACAATTTTCCCCAAGATCAACATAGATTAATTCAAGATCTATTAGATTTATCAAAAGGGGAAAGTTTCTTAAACATTATTAGAAATTTTCAATGGTTGTAGACTTACAACCATCTTGACATGATCAAATATAAAACACAAGAGATTAACAGTTTTCTTAGATGGTCTCTTAGGAAGATGGGATTTCTAAAATTTTCGTAAGAATTAAACCTGTCAAAATTTTGCAAGAGTATCCTCATTGCATTTATACATTTCACTCACTCACTCATCCAAAATTCCCCCCAAAAATAAGAATATTCAAGGAATCCTTTTCTTGTTACACATTTGTCTCAGAAAGTGATGTTTAACAAATTTACACCCAAAAGTGCTAGGTGGACAAATCATGAACTAATCATGTTTCTCAAACCCTCAACCCAACAAGGATGCAATTCCATAACTTTTGAAAATCCTTCTAATGATTCTCTTATTCTTCTCGTCATGTGAGAAATCCTTTTAATCATTCACAGGTGGCTCCATATAGCTGGATCTGAGAAACAATCCTTTTCACCCTCGAGAATACACCTTGAGAAATGAGTTCCCTCACATGGATGCCTACATTCATGCCTCTTAGAAATGAGTGTCCGTGCATGGATTATTCCACATACCTGCGCTGTTGTGAGTCCGATCGGCCAAGTTCAAAGAGGAGTCATTGGAAAACTCCATGTGTTTCCTTGGCACAATACAAAGTGAAGTACAGAGGTAGGTTCCCAAACGATCTGGGCCTTTTACATGTTTCCTAGAGAATTGCATCGAGTTGCTAAAAATTTTGTGTATGGGAAGGCCCGGTGGAAACTTAACTTGTTTAGGTGCGACTTCAAAGATGAAGTAGATGGGTGAGCAAAGTTCTAGTGGAAACCTCCATGTGAATCCTCCATATGTCTCTTGCGCTTGATTCAAAATTAAAGTAAAGGGACGGTCCCAAACAAGCATGGGCTCTCCATATGTCCTGAAAGAGCCTTTAAAGTGCCTAGGGATTGAGAAGGTTTTTGACCATTGAAAGGTTTAAGTATCGACAATAGGGTTGTTGTCCATGTGTCCCTTTGGTGCTTCCAAATGTAAAGTAAAAGGACATGAGCAAATAGATGTGGGCCATCCACATGTCCCAAGACTTTGAAAGTTTCTTGAGAATTATAAGTATAAAGAGGAGCCAAATGAAGCCTCCATGTGTCTCCACAGTGCAACTACTAAGGTATGGCCCAGAGGTGGATCCTCAAATGATGCCGACCCTCCACGTGGACAATATTTGAAGAAGGACTTAGAGTCTCAAAATGCCCTAAAACCCACCTCTCACTTCTAACTTTTGATGTGGGCCCCAGTAGAGTTGTGGATTATTTCATAACTTTGTTCCCTCATAAAAATGAAAAAAACTACAAAATTCTCTGGTGACCCACCTCCCCACTTGTAACTTTACAAACTGCCATGTGTCCTTCTTTGGGGTCAAAGTAATACTTTTTCACTGCCATTTTATGTTTGTTTAATAGTCTAATTAGATGTTATTGGTGCAGCATGGGGCTAATTTGGTATTTTTACAAATGTGATAGAAGTGACAAATTTCACCAAAAAAACTCCTCAAGCCGCATCTAATAAGAAAATACCATGTTTCCATGGATGTTAGATAAAATTTGATAGGGAAAACATGAATGTGGAAAAATAGAAGGAAGGGGAAACCTCAAATTCATGCCCAAATTACAAATTATTTCCATGGACAAAGAAACGAAAACAATATCTAGACTCAATGTGATCCTCGAGCAAAGGAAAGGATAGACAACGACATCTCGATGAAGAAGAAATATTTCACACATCAATATAGGGAGATAGAAAACTTCAAACCATACGAAATGAGATGTATTTGAAAAACAAGGTGAGATTAAATGAACACCAACAAGTTCAAAAGCAATGGTCCATGGACTACCCAAATTTTCAATTTACTTTCCTATTTTCTTTAGATTTCTTGTAGGAAAACAACACAAGGATCCATTTCAGGTGAGCACTTTCCATGCCAAGAAGCATCTCAGAGGTAGTTCATACCGATTTGAACAACCCTCGTTGCTTACTTAATTTTCGGATATAATTACTTATAACTATTCATGGATGACCACTCTCGAAAGATGTAGGTGGTTTTTGTGAAGAATAAAAGTGAGGTTATTCAACATTTCCATAATTTCTATCATCGTGATGTGAAAGATACCGGAATACCACTTCTTCTACTTCTCTCAAATCGAGGGGGAATTCACATCAAATAAGTTCTTGGCCTTACTGAACCAACAAGGCATTAAGTATAACCTAATTGTTCTCCTACACTCCCCATAAATATGACATTGTTGAGTGTAGCAATCGCATAATGATGGAGATTTCGTTGCATAAGCTAATAACATCAAAGCTAAAGAAATCTATTGGGCTTAAGTAGTACAAAAATCACCGTATATCTTCTCAATAGGGCATGACAAATATTCTACAAAATAAAATGCTAGAAGAGGTATGGATTGTAGAAAGCCATCAATTTCTCATTTACAAGTATTTGGTTTTACAACATACATGCATGTTACTTGTCAAAATAGAAAGAAGGTTGAGCCGAAGATGCTCTCGTGCATCCTACTTGGTTATAGCACTATCTCAAAGGAATACGGTCTCATGGATCCTGAGATGAATAAAATATATAAGAGTTGAGACATGGGTTGTGATGAGTCATCCTTTGACTCAGTAGTGACAACAAAAGAACCATTACCAACCACCTCTCACTAACTAGTCTCCAAATTTGATTATCAACCAGAGGAGACTACTAAGAGAAAAGATGTGCTGCAAGGAGAGCTATTTATTGAACTTGAGAACCGGAGAATGTGACTCCACATCAATTCACATAGAAATGACATATTTCTCAAAATCAACCAAGTTCTTGTTCTCATCGCACAAGTGGGTCAAGCACATCAGCACTCATTTATAAAAAATCCTAGATACATCATTCGGAGTCAAAAAAGGAGTTAAACAAGAAATGAGGTAAAATTTTCACTCATGAGTTCATTGATTTATAAATTTGATTCTGATAATGTTTCATGAAGAACTCAATCAACCTCAAAGTGGAATAAATCCATGGATATAGAAATTGAATCACTCAAGAAAATAAGACATGGTAACTTGTCAATCTTCCTATAGGAAAGAAACCCATAGGATGAAATGGGTTTTCAAGACAAAATATAAGGGAGATGGATCTATTGAAAAACATAAAGCATGACTTGTAGTAAAATGATATGCTTAGAAAAAGGACATCGACTATGAAGAAACATTTGCACCCACTACAAAGATCAATACCATTAGAGTAGTTTGTGCACTTTCCTAAAAGGATGGATACTTTAGTAGATGGACTTCAAGAGTGCTTTCCTTAATGGTTATCTAAAGTAAGAAGTGTAATGACCCACCTGGAGGATTTTTTGATGAAGAGCATCCTAAGAAGGTATGGTGTTTCATCAAACAATGTATGGACTGGAACAAGCTCTAAGGGCATAGTATATCAAAATTGATGATCACCTTTTGAGAATGGGTTCACTCAGCCCCCAAGATTCCAATTTGTATATAAACAAGGTAGGTAAATAAATTTTCATTCTTATTGTGTATGTGGATAATCTTGTGATCTTTGGTAGTTCGAAGATAAGGTTGATATTGTGAAGAATAATCTCAAAATAAATGTTAGTGTGAAATTACAACACCCCCGAATGGCCTAATTTTTAATGGGGCATTCCATGTAATCTTCATAACATGGGACCATCTCTCAAGCTATGGGACTTACAAATTTAGATGGTCATCGGAGAAAGTCAGCTTCTTCTTCCTAATCCTAATTTTAAACTACTTCTAAGGAACGAAATGAGACTATCTACTCCTAATCTAACAATGCCAAGGATACAGGGAGAGAGATAGCATGAAAATATAGAAATCCTAAACTAAAAAGGTGATAGCACCAAGAAAAGGGGGTGTTGATCAACAATCTCAGGCTGCATGAAATGGAGAGAGAGGTGAGTAATGGAGAGGATGGACAAGATGCATCATAGACCAAAGATAGAGTTCACACAGAACACCACTTCAAACCCATTAAACACAACTCTCAAAACCTGTAATAGACATCAAAAGTATGCAAAATATACCCTATAATGATGAGAGGCAAGAAGAGACAATAAAATAAGGAAGGATGGATAAAATGCATCACAAAACATATTTTATTCTCCATGAGTTCACACAATACATCATCAATGGGCAAGAGGCAAGAAAATGCCATTAGAAAGTCATGAGAGGAGGCTTAATCTCCACATTCAACCCTAGGGAAGAAAGAGAGAGGGGGACAGGAAATAAATAATGACCAACCTTTAGAAAAATGACCCTCCTTACAATATATAGAAGAATGAGAGAGAAAGGAGAGAAGAATTTGAATCTACTTCAACCACCCCAAAAGAGCATTGATTTTCACCTACTCCAACCACCCCAAAAATTCAATGAATTCACCTACAACAAAGATGGGTTCATCTACCAAACCCATGCCTCCATGTGTTGTTCCTTTTTGGGTAAGAAAGGAAGTCCATAATCCATTATGGTGGTAGGTGAGAATCTTGACAACCTCAAAAATTGTGGTATGTTTTTTCATTATGGTGGTAGGTGAGTAGTAGACATCGAGAGATTTCCAAAAATCATGTCTTGAGAAAATACGATCTCTCAATTGAAAGATATGGCTTCCTAAAGGTCAAGTTCAGCCATTTAATGTGGTCTCACAATATTTAAAAAGATTCTATAGGTGCAAGATCCAAGTGACATCATGCATTTAAGATTTCACCCCTTCTTTCACTCTTGAAGTTGCGCCAATTGGACATTTGGCATTGTCCGTGGGCCTAGTCTATTTTCTTCATTTTTTGGATAGTCCCTATTATTTGTTGAGAAACAACGCATGGAACCCTAGACACACGCAAAACATGCGATCATTTGGGGTCTCTACTTTTTGCACCATATCAAACAGTGCAACGAAGAGACACATAAAGGTTTCCACTAGCCTTTTTCATACTTAACCAATTTGGGCCTCGATTGAACACTTCCTACTAGATGGAAGATGGAAAATGGAAGGAGAGCAGAATGTGAAGGAAGAAACAAGAAGGAATGCAAGATCGAAAGAAAGGGAAACAAAGAAGCAACACGCATGCGGAAAGGTACAATGTGAGAGAGGAAAGAAGAGTGGATGTGCATGCATAGGGTGCAAGGGGACATAAAATAAGCACATGTGTGGGAGGAAGATATGAAAGGGGGAAATGGGAAGGGGAGTAGAATGCAAAAGGAGAGTATGGAAGTGGGGCGTGAATATCCAACTGGAGGAATGGTGCATGTGATGGAAGAAAGGAAAGAGGGAGCGTGATAAGACAACCCGAAACTTGGCCAATTTGGAAGTTTTGGAATAATTGCATGGCACAGGGAGTACAAGGAAGGACTAAAACCTATAAAAATGGTGCCAAATGAGAAATCCTACAGGTGTGTAACCTGAAATGTAAAGCATTAGAGCTAGAGTGAAAGTAAAATTCATCCAAATAGCCGGGAGGGTTATTTGGATAAACATTTTGATTTTGGGGACATCGATTGCTAGATGAAGAGACTAGTAGCCTTGGAAGTATCCCTTGAGAATGGATTCATGAATGATAGTCTGATACTAATATTTATCTTGAAACTTGAACCTAACTTTTTGCAATTGGTGACATTGAACCTACATTCTGTCCGCACTCTCAATTTTCATAAGAAAATCTTGAAGATGAGATTTCTGAGAGTAGAAAATTGTCTTGACCTGGAGCATTCACTTGTCCCTAAAATGGACTACTACAACATTCACCTTGGAGGCACATTAAACTGTACAATGATACAACCTTGGAGCAAAAAAACACCACAACACCGCTATGTACAAAACTAAAAATCATACACACCCCAAGTGGGATATAGAGTGTGTGAAAGAACTTCTTCTAAAAGAAAACCTACCTACTCTATGCTAACTAGAAGTAAAGGGGACTCAAAAAAATCCTACAACTGGCAGGGAGAAGTAGCTTCCCTTTCTCAAAATAAGAAGTCATGTATGTTGTTTAGCGTTTGAACATGGATATTATAATGAGTGAAAAATCGACAAGAGGTCGATCCTCCATCCAAACCATCAAGTATCAACTAGAAATAAGATAAATACCTATTTTAGTTGATCTCGCATTTGGATTAAAGAGGCATTGCAGATGATCCTTGGTACTTTGAAACTCATCCTCATGCTTAGAAGTAAGCATGAGTGGTGGAAAATCCTCTTTTGGATCTAATGAAGCCAAGTATTTGATTGGAAATGGTCCGATCGACCGATGTGCCCATTCCTTCAAATTCAACTCCAAAGATGGAGTGTTCTTATGGACCTTCCTAGATGGATGGTGTGGAAGAGATGGGATCTTCATGCTCTTTTCCTTCCTCTATTGTGGCATGGAACTCCTCTATAATAAGTAGCTCATTGTTATTGATTGTAACATCCAATGAAGTTACTTTTGTATCATTATAATTTATTGCAACACATTGTTGGCTCTGGAGTTCCTCCGTTGTTGCTTGAAGACTCTAGGTGTTCTAAGCTTGCAAAATGGATCTCTCTCTTTCGTAGATACAATGGAAACACCTCAGGTCTGTGGGTATACCTATTTTGAGGTGAGTCTCCAGTATCAAGGCCGGTTCCTTATTGATGTATCCTAAACTGATTTTTTGGGGTTTAAGGGTAAAAGAAGACTTGTAAAATGAAATTAAAACTGAGGTGATACACCAAATTTGTATGAGGTCTTTGATTGAGTATATGCACAATTGATATGGAAAGGATTTTTGATGCACAAGCCAACAATTTTTTGAAGATAATTAAGGGTAAACACTTTGATGTATTGAGGGATAAAATCACAACAATATTGCTAAGTTACACATACACATTAATATCATAGAAATTACTGAATTTGCAATAGGGTAAGATGATTAATAAGGAATTCACATTCACAAGATTAATGAAACATACACAAGACTAAAATAATTGGAAAGGCAGAAAATACTTCACATTCAAAGGAAAAACTGGCAAAAAATTGCTTCAACACTCTTGTATCTAAAATTCCCTTTTGTGCTTTGCCAAAGCACACAATATATAGCAAAATTATTTCCCACCCTTCCTAAAAATAGGCTAGAATTGTACTCACCCATGCATCCTATTTTTATCCTTCATCTATTAATAAATAAAGGAATAAAAATAGAACATGCAAATACAAAGAGGCATTAACAACCATTGGTTACAACTCAAGTCAACTATAGTCGATTGTTCTATTTTTAAGAAAAGCATGAGTGATAATTTGCTAAAAATAAGTTTTTCTTGATGAGCAAGTCTTCTTCCTTGTGCATGCAGATTTTTCTTCTTGTTGATCTATGTTCTTTTTTGAAGGTATGTGACCTTATCCATTTGTAGTGATAATATTAGCACTTTCTAACCATGGTTGAATCTGGTGAACTCGGGACTCGAATTAAGGTGCAAAAGTATTGCAAACTTAATTTTTTTTGGTATTTGCATTGTTGAGCTCCATTCGAGCTAGTAAAGCTCTGCTAAATTTTCCCCTAGCCGCCATTGTTGACTGTTCAAGCTTGACTGAAGGTTTCTATAAAGAACTTTGTCTTTCATCATTTGAAAAAGAGTTGTCCATGTAGGATAGATTTGAACTGAAAACGGGCCAGAAAAACTTTTTTTTCATTTTGATAGAGATTGTGCATTTTTAAACATTCAACCCACCCTTCCGCTTCTAATTTGGGCCCCACATGTGTCTTTATCGATTTGAGTCAGGGTCACTTTTTCACTTTATCCTCTTTTCTAAAACAAAGGTTCAAAGTTTCAAAATAAAAAAAAAGTTTCAGTGGCCCGCCTTTCCACCTTGGGATTTTGATGGCATGGGCAGAGTGGGAAATTTTATCACTTTTCTCCCTTTTTCAAAAAGGGCTCAAAATCTCAAATTGACCGACGCTCCACTTTTGACTTATTGAATACGTGGCCTTGTTTGGTCTTCAGTGGGGTCACGGGCACTTTTAAACTTTTCTCCTTTTCAAAAAGGCTCAAATTTCAAAATCAAAAAATGATCACTTTTTGCTTTGACTTTTTGATGTGGGCTCAACATTTGAATTTTTCCTTTGACATGAGGGGTCATGGGTCATTTTACAACTTTATGCCCTTTTTGAAATAAAGTTTCAAAAAAAAAAAATTCCAATGATCCTCCTCTCACTTTGACTTTTTGATGCGGGCTCAACATTTGAATTTTTCCTTTTGACATGAGTGGGGCCGCGGGTCATTTTATGACTTTAATCCTTTTTTGCCAAAATGCTCAAAAAAAAAAAGGCCGATGATCCCCTTGAACCTCAACATTTCGGGCCTTTGACAGTGGGACCATTTGGGTCATTTGAATATTTTAAAAAGGAAAAAGTGGCTCAAGTTTTCAAAAGGGCCCCCCATTCGCATCCAATTAGATTTCATTGGGCCTATGGGTCAATTTGACACTTTTACAAAATGATGAAAAGATGCTAAGTTCCAAAAAGACCCACCATTTTAATGTGTCAAGTTGGGGTTTGCATCGATTTTGGTGATCAATTCTGAGCATTGATCTTGTACTTTTGATTTTTGATCTTCGATGAGTATTGACTTTAGTTTGATGAATAAAACACTCAAAACCCTAAGTCTTTCATATTTTCATTCTTGAGCTCTATCTCGAGCTAAAGGAACTCTAAAATTTTTTTGCCCTGGATGGTGGCCATTGGAGATGATCTTTTCGAGCTTCATTTTATCTATATCTATTGTTTTGTTGAGCTCGGCTTTGGAACTATCTATTATTTAATGACCACCATTTTGATCACTTTGAGTTCTAGGTTGGCTTATACTACAAGATTTGGTTGATTTGACTAGTTGTGTTGCTTTGAGTTTGGCAAATTTTCTTCAAAAGATTTGTGTCTGTGAAGCTCTGCGAAGATTCTATGGCTGCCATTGTTGAGGTTTGTGAGCTCAGTCCTTTCTGTATCATCATTATTTTGAACAAGATGGTAGCGGCTTCGTGTTTTTTTTTTGTAATCTAATAACTATATATTGCTCATTTGATCAGTATTGAGCTCCCTTTTACTTTGTCTCTGCTATTTCATCTTGAAACATTGATACTTGTTTTTCCTTTGCATTTTTAATGTGATTTCTGGAACAACATTGATCTCTGAGTTGAAACTCATTTTGGGTTCTCCTTTTGGCTCTGAATTCGATGAGGGTTTTCTCTGCTTCAATTTTAACCAGTGAGTTCTTGATCCTTACTCTGATTTTAGTACCCATTAATGGGTCTTTCTCGATCAAAGCCAGGATCTACATTTTCTTCCTTAGATCTATAACTTTATTCATTCCTTTGAGTTGTATTGCAAAAAATATCTATATATGAACCTTTAACTTTCCTTCTGAATGAATTATTTTTCCCAAACTCTATATATATGCACATGTATTTTTCAAATTGTGGCTTGAAATATTACAACCCAGATTTGGGTATCACTCCTTTGGCATGGGTATTCAGACTTCTTTATTGCTTCTTGATTCTGCAATCTACACTACACACACTTGAGAAAATAGTTAGAAAATATTTAGGATTTTTGGCCTCTCTTATGTCCATGGTTTTCTTTTTTTCTTCTTTCTCCTTCTTTCTGAGTGAGAAAATCATGTATGTAGTTTTGATCTTCAAGTAATCTATATCTCTTGTTATTAGAGATCCATGTGCATGAATTAGGATAGTATAGGAATATGGATTGTACCTGAGCTCATAAACTGATAGTTTTCTCTTTTCTATTTTCAGGTATAGTGCTCTCAGCAATGAAGATGAAGAGGGAAAAGTTGAAGATGAGGATGCATCAACCGAAGGAAAACCTCAAGGAAATGATGGGTTCACTCATACTCCTTTATTTTCTCTTTCATGCATGTGTACCTCTTATTCCAGTAGTTGTACTTTACTTTCTAGTTACATCCCATGGCTTGTGTGGGAACATTTGAAATTCCTTATGAATAAAGCATTGAATTGTGAAATTGAGTTGTGTATTTCTTTCTGCATTTCTACTTTTTTGATATGGATTGTATGATGAACTAAACAACTCAATAATATAATTGAATGTCTTAATCATGAAGGAAAGAACATTAAAGAATACTGTAACATCCAAGTAATGAACTCGATTTTGTAATATGCAATTATGTTTGTTGTTCCAAAACTTAGCATTTCATCTATTCTACAATTGGATGTCTTCATCAAGGAAACACAAATGTCCTTTGGGGCTTTGTGTTCTTTTGTTGAAGATAGTCATGAAATTGTAGACTATGTGATCTGTTATATTTTGTAACAACACACATAGCTACAAATTTCATGTAATCATTAATTAATTCAACAGTAACAATATTCTCTGAAAGAAACTCCCCTAGCTTAGGTATACTTCACCAATGCTATCCATCGTAACAAAGTTTTGAGTTGCCCATTTTTGCACAAGTGCAAAAATTGTCAACATTTCTAGTGATCCTATGGGGAAAGCTTCTGCTAGCTTGTAAACCAGTGCCTTGCTCTTGTCCATTGGGCATGGAGTCTAAAGCATGTAACCAAAATCTACCTTCTGAAGGTCAACCCTTCCAAAATGAACTAAAACTGGGAAAGGATCTAGTAAACAGATCACATGCACAAATGCACTTATTGAATTGAAAAACATTGCAATGTGTAGGAACTACACTTATTGAAGGGAAATCCTACTCTAAACAGACATTGTAGGATTTTCAATAATAGTGTTTGAGAAACATACCATTCATAGGAATGGGAAGTTCCTCTCCATTCAGCCTCGAGAGATGAAAAGCATTGTGTTCTTTTGCAAGCTGAAATCATGTAAGGACCACTCAGATTGTATCAAACTTTGTGTGTCTTCCTGGCTTTGCATGATCAACATCCCACTTTAACACAATATCTCCTTCATTGAAGATTTTGAATTTGGATTTCTTATCAAAAGTCTTCTTCATCTATTTCTGATTCTTTTCCATGTTTAAATGAGCTTGATCTCTTAGCTCTTGTAACTCCATTAATTCTGCATAATGAACCTGCAATGGTTCATTCTCAAGCAACTCCATTTGATGCAGCAAATCTAATGTGGGTAACTCAACTGAAATAGGCATTCTTGCTTCTCTTCCGTAAACAAGCTTGTATGGTGAATTGCCAACTGATCTTTTAGGAGTCACTCTATCAGCCCAAAGTGTTGAATTCAACATTAGATGCCAAGCTCTCTGGTTATCTTTGAGTGTTCTTCTGATGATCCTTAAAATATTCTTGTTAGTACTTTCAGCTAACCCATTACCTTGTGGGTAATAGTTAGATGAAGAACTTAGATAAATTCCATGATTAACAACCCAATCTATTACCTTTGCACAAGAAATGCTAAAGCATTATCTGATATGATAGTTGTTGGAACACCAAATCTATAAACTATACCTTCATAAAAGGATAGTATCAAAGTTTCATTAGCATCTTTCAAGGCTATTGCTTCAGTCCAACATGTAAAGTAATTTGTAGTAGTCAAAATCCACTTGTGTCCTTGTGAAGAAGGTGGGTTTATCATGCCAATAAAATCAAGACCCCACTGCATAAAAGGTTGATCAACTGAAATAGGTTGTAAAGGGAAGAGAAGCTAAATGTTCTTTTCCAACAAAGAAAGCACATTTCTTACACTTTCTAATCCATTCAAAATAGTCCTTGAATATGTTGGGCCAATAGTAACCAGCTTTCATAATTTTTAAGGTTGTGGTACGTGCTGAGAAATGACCTCTGTAGGTCCTTCATGGAATTCTGATAATAATTGTTGAATTTTTCATAGTCAACACATCATGCAACAAGATTCCATTTATATCCCTTTTGAATAATACACCATCAATGAAAACATAGGGTACAACTTGTAATCTGAAATACCTTCATTTATTCTTGTCCATACCTTCCGGATAGATGTCATGTGCTGTAAATAGTTAACTAAATCAGTCATCCATCTTGATTCTTGGACCTCTTGAGCAAGTTTAGGTTGTTGGTTTTCTGGCTGAACCATGACATCTGATTGTTGATGCTTAACTTCAGCATGTTGTTTTGGATCTTCTGATTCTGGTTCATGTTGTTTTTCCATATCAGCAATTAGGTGCTCACATAAGCCTTTTCCTCGAACTATCTTTTGCAACTGGATATCAACATCATATTCCATAACTTTCATTATCCAGCCTGCTCTTTTCTCATTCAATTCTTTATTTAACAAGAAAGCTTTCACACTTGGATGAGAAACAAGAACATGAATTTTATTGTTTGAAAGCATGTACTTGAAATTCTTTAGCCCTCTGACTATTGAAAGTACTTTTTTCAAGAAATGTGTACCTTGTTTCGTAATCATGCAAGCTTTGTCCAAAGAAAGCAATTGGTTGTTCTATATTTTCATCATTAACCTGAGTTAATATGGTTGAGATTGTTTCAGCTCCTGCAAGTGCATACATTGTAAAATCTTTATCAAAATTTGGATTTGCAAGAGTAGGAGCTTGAGAGATGGCTGCTTTGATTGATTCAAATCCTTCTCTCCCTTCTGGTCCAAGAGAAAGTCTTCTCTTTCTTTAACATAGTTGTCAATGGTTTTACCAATGCTGCAAAATCTGGAACAAATCTTCTAACAAAGTTGATTTTTCCAAGAAAACTCTGTAATGCCTTCTTATGATGAGGCAATGATAGCTATGATATGGCTTGATTCTGAAAGGATCAATTGCTAAACCTTTCTTAGAAACAATATGACCAAGTAATTTTCCTTGATGTACTGAAAAGATAGACTTTAGTGGATTCAAAGATATCCCAAATTGTCTGCATAACTGAAAAGTCTTCCTTAGGTGTATTAGATGTTCTTTAATTTTTTTGAAAATATAGTAACATCATCTAAATAAACAAGGATGCATTTATTTAACAAGCTGTGAAAATCCATGTCCATTACACGTTGAAATGTTGCACCAACATTTGAAAGGCCAAAAGGCATTCTTTTGTAAGCATAAGTACCCCACTTGGTGGTAAAAGTTGTTTTGTACCTATCTTCTTCTCGAACTAAAATCTGATTGTATCCACTATAACCATCTAGAAGAGATAGTCTATCTGAAACTAAAAACTGTTCTCAAAATCTGATCCATATTTGGAAGTGGGTAGTGATCTTTTAATGAAGCTTTATTAAGATCTCTAAAATCCACACATAATCTGATTTCTCCATTTTTCTTCCTAACAGGAACAAGATTGGCTACCCAACTTGAATGCTTAACTGGAAAGATAATACTTGATTCAATCAACTTAGATAACTCTTTCCTCATTAGAGGCTCTATTTTGGGATTTACAGGCCTCTATTTTTACCTAACTGGCTTGGAATTTGGCTGTAATTCAATAGTATGTTGTGCTAAACTGGGATCAAACCCTTTTAGGTCTTGGTATTTCAAGCAAAAACATCTTTGAATTCCTTGCAAAGATTAATAAAAGAATGTTTTTCAGCTAAAGAACATACCTTTTCGAGAAACAAATTTTTCCCTTCATCAACTGAGATTTCTTCATAGTTATCAACATGTGTTGACATCTTAGTCTTGACCTTCCTTAACTGATCATCAGTGTTGAAGATGTCTTCTAATGTGACCAGACCTGGGGTAGTTTATTTGTCTTTAATTGAACAATCTGGTCACCATATAAGTGTTGTAATTTATCTTGATTTACTATAAAAAAATTCAGCTTCTTGCTGTAAAAACCTATAGATTTGATCATCACTTTCAAAAACCTACCAATTCAAATCATTATCAGGTATCGAAGGCCTGACAATTAGCTTTATATGAGGCTGAATTTTGCTATTTTCAATTTGTTCTAGCACTTCAAAACTAGCACCAATTGCTGCAAGTCTATTTGCATGCTTATTTTTTGTTCTAGGAATGGATTGATGTTAATAGCTTTGAAATATTCCATTAAGTCTGAAACTCTATGTCTGTAAGACTTCATTAATGGATTCTTACAAACATTGAAATTTCTTACTTGATTGATAACCAACTCAGAATCACCAAAAATGTAACATGCTAATACCTCTTTTAGCCCAAAGTAAGCCATGAATTAATGCTTCGTATTCAACTACGTTGCAAGTGCATGAAAATTGGAGACTCAAAGATGAGAAATACCTTTGTTTGTTGGGGAAGTGAGCATCAAACCTGCTCCTTGTCCTTTCTTGTTTTTAGCTCCATCGAAATGAAGCTTCCAAATCCCTTCCATTGCATTTTCTATTTTGGACAACAAGGGAATTGGTGTATTTTCTTCATGTAAGCAATACACACCAAACAAATGTTCTTCAACTTCTTTGAAAGGATCATGAGTGCATGTTCTTCATGTGTCTTTTCATCCATAAATAGGTTAGAAACACCATCTAGTGCTGAAACATGAGCTATATTATCAAAATAGACTAGTCTAAGGCTGCATAATTAGCTACTGCATTAGAAGCGTGAGGCTCAATGTGAAATCTGGCCAACGGTTCTGAATTGATAGTAACCTTGGTCCCATAATGAGTAGTGAAAAATAAGAAAGACCAATCTGAAGAGAGATAGCCTCCTATCTTTGTTGTGAAATCTCTTGATAAACATATAGCAAAGTAAGGAGGTAAGTCTACAACAAGTAATATCTTGTAGAATGGAAACATTTGGGCAAGCATGCAATGTTACCTCTAGATTTCTGATGACACCAACTATATTAGTTGCAGTTCCATCAATTGTAAGACACTCTTTTCTGTAGGTTCATACTGCAGCCCAATTTTTCTGCAATTGCTTTTGGCATAATTGTGCTTTACTTGCTGCACCATTGTCCACCATATAGATTATGACACAGATGATGTTCTCAATAATTAGTGATAGATAAAATGGTGGTGGCTTCTTGATGTCATGAGCATTTAAGACTTTCTGAACCATCCATTTAACTTCTTTGATGTGGTCTTGTTCCATTGTTCCAAGGACCATGTTTGCTTTCTGGACTTCTTTTCTATTGTTTTAGAAGAAATCTGCAAGCTTAGCTAGTTCATGAGAAAGTAAATCTTGTTGTCTGGAATACTTAGAGCATCCCACATTGAGATGTTAACATTATGATTTTTCATTACATCAACAATGTTAAAAGAAGCAACAATTTTAGAGACAGATTCTACTATTTTAGCATAGGCTTTAGCAAAAACTGATTCTGCTTCAGCTACTTTTGATATTTGAGGTATAAATAACCTTCTTGGATCAAGTTGTAGCTTTTTTTTTGTTTTTACTATTTGTAACACTATTTTTTTTGAGGAAAGATGATGCTATTGTTAGCTGGTTTTGGGCTTATAGTTGTTGTTTTATTAGTGATAGTAGGTAGAACAGGCCTATTTTGTTATTTTTTACTCTCTGTAGCCTTTTCTTGAGCCCTAGTAGTAACTGCAATGAAATCATCCTCACTAAAACTAACTAATTTATTAGGTGCTTTTTGAACATGACTTTCTTGCTGCCCAACCTCCATTTGAGGCATGAATAATGTTTCAGATTGAGGTTGTGCAACAAGACTTATGTTTAGAAAAGCATTTGGGAAATTTGCAGTTGAATGAGGTTGATTACAAGGTTGACACCACTCTTTGTAGCCATATTAACTGGGACTAAAGTGTTAGATGGAGTAGGAGCCTTTGGATCAAATTGCCTTTGTGGATAAGGCTGCCTATAATTTTGATTTTGTTGGTAAGGCTACCTATTTTGTTGGTTTTGTTGATAAGGAGCTTGATAAGGTCTGCTAGGTAATGAAACTTTATTGTCAATTGAAGTCAACTTGTTTCCAAAAGTCTACAAAATTTTAACACATCATTTGATGGGGCTAATAATATAGGTTCCACAATGGTGATAGGTTGTGGGATAGGTGCTAAATCTACCAAAAAAGGCATTGAAGGCCTTGGTGCTAATTTTTGGCTTGAATAAGGTTGTTTTCAGCTTTTATAGCAATGTCATAAGCATCCGGAAGAGTATTACCTCCCATAGACTGAATCATAGTTGAAATATCACTATTTAAAGCTCTTAGATAATAAAGGAAAGCATGGTCAACTTGAGGCTTAACACTTGCTGGGATTCTTTCCCAAGTTCTAGAAAAATGAATGTTGAAACTAGACATAAATTCATGAGGAGCTCTTTTAATAGTAGACAGTTGTTCTATGAGGGACAAATGATCTGAATTATCTTGGAACTGTTTCAGCAATTTTTCACCTAAATCATCCCAAGTTCTTATGCTTCCAATCTCTAGATTTCTATACCATTGCAAGGCTTGTCCTTTAAAGGATGCAGCTAAAAGTCTCAAAGCCACATCTTCATGAGTGATATTATGAACTGCACATAAGGCTGCAACATCTTTAATGTGCTCTGTAGGTGTAACCTGATTTTCACTAGTGAATGATGGAAAACTTTTCATGGCAGCATTAGGGATGTCATGGTAAACTGGGATTACTAATGGGCTTGCCATTAGTAAAGGTCACAAAATTCCTAGGTGGTTGAATAGCCATTTGAAAGAACTGGGATCTGAATAGAGAAATTGATACGTGGTGAAGGAATATTAGGAGGAGGGTTATCAAAACTAGGCCTATTATAAGGTAAAGTATTACCAACTCTTCTCCTTCTTGCATAGAATTCAAAGGTAAAGAAACAAACTCAGGAGGAATTCCTCTTACCGATGATCTTGTAGTCACTTTAGGCATGGAACATGCTGCAATACTAGTCTGAAATCAGCTTTACAGAGTCACCAAATAGATCTTTAAATCTTTAGAATAAATTTTTGTAGCTTGTTGTCTAAAAGTAACTTTTATCTATTGTAAAATCTATTGTAGATCTATTGTAAATATTTGTAACTTGCATGCAAGATCTGATTCGTTGTCCCACCAGGCATGCCAAAAAACTGTTATCTCTCGAAAGTGCACCCTGTAGAGAGATGGTTGCAAGGTGTTCTAAGCTTGCAAAATGGATCTCTCTCTTTTTCGTAGATACAATGGAAACACCTCAGGTCTGTGGGTATACCTATTTTGAGGTGAGTCTCTCGGTATCAAGGCCGGTTCCTTATTGATGTATCCTAAACTGATTTTCTGGGGGTTTAAGGGTAAAAGATGACTGTAAAATGAAATTAAAACTGAGGTGATACACCAAATTTGTATGAGGTCTTTGACTGAGTACATGCACAATTGATATGGAATGAATTTTTGATGCACAAGCCAACAATTTTCTGAAGATAATTAAGGGTAAACACTTTGATGTATTGAGGGATAAAATCACAACAATACTGCTAAGTTACACATACACATTAATATCATGCAGAAATTACTGAATTTGCAATAGGGTAAGATGATTAATCAGGGAATTCACATTCACAAGATTAATGGAAACATACACAAGACTACAAATAATTGGAAAGGTAGAAAATACTTCACATTTAGAGGAAAAACTGGAAAAATTGCTTCAAGCACTCTTGTATCTAAAATATCTAAAATTCCTCTTCTTGTGCTTTTCCAAAGCACACAATATATAGAAAAATTATTTCCCACCCTTCCTAAAAATAGGCTAGAATTGTACTCACCCATGCATCCTATTTTTATCCTTCATCTATTAATAAATAAAGGAATAAAAAAACAGAACATGCAAATACAAAGAGGCATTAACAGCCATTGGTTACAACTCAGTCAACTGCAATTGACTATTCTATTTTTAAGAAAAGCATGAGTGATAATTTGCTAAAAATAAGTTTTTCTTGATGAGCAAGTCTTCTTCTTTGCATATGCATATTTCTTTTTCTTCTGATGATATTTTTTTTGAAGGTATGTGACCTTATCCATTTGTAGTGATAATATTAGCACTTTCTAACCATGGTTGAATCTGGTGAACTCGGGACTTGAATTAAGGTGCAAAAGTATTGCAAACTTAATCATTTTTGGTATTTGCATTGTTGAGCTCCATTCGAGCTAGCAAAGTTTCTACTAAATTTTCCCCTAGCCACCATTGTTGACTATTCAAGCTTGATTGAAGGTTTCTGTAAAGAACTCTATCTTTCATCATTTGAAAAAAAGAGTTGTCCATGTAGGACAGATTTGAACTGAAAATGGGCTGGAAAACTTTCTTTTTCCATTTCTGATAGAGATTGTGCATTTTTAAACATTTGGCCCACCCTTCCACTTCTAATTTGGGCCCCACACACGTGTCTTTATCTTGATGCCAGTGGGGTCATGTTCAACTTTATCCTCTTTTTCTAAAACAAAGGTTCAAAGTTTCAAAATAAAAAAAAGTTCCAGTGGCCCACCTTTGCCTTGGGCTTTTGATGGCATGGGTGGAGTCGCGGGAAATTTTATCACTTTTCTCCCTTTTTCAAAAAGGGCTCAAAATCTCAAATTGACCGATTGAACTCACTTTTGACTTATTGAATACGTGGCCTTGTTCGGTCTTTAGTGGGGTCATGGGGCACTTTTAAACTTTTCTCCTTTTCAAAAAAGGCTCAAATTCTCAAAAATCTCTGACGATCCACTTTTCCGCTTTGACTCTTTTGATGTGGGCTCAACATTTGACTTTTTTCCTTTTGGAGTCAGGGGGAAAATTTTCATTTTAAACTTTACTCCCTTTTGAAATAAAGCTCAAAATTTCAAAAAGGTCAAAAAACATTCGATGATCCACTTCCTCCCGCTTTGACTTTTTTGATGCGGGCTCAACATTTGACTTTTTCCTTTGACATGAGTGGGGCCATGGGTCATTTTATGACTTTACGCCCTTTTTCAAAATAAAGTCTCAAAAAAATCAAAAAAGGCTCGACGATCCACCTCCACTTTTTTTTGATGCGGGCTCAACATTTGACTTTTTCCTTTAACATAGCAGGGGCCAATGGGTCATTTTTGACTTTACGCCCTTTTGAAAAAAAAAAATTGCAAAAGGTTTTTAAAAATCAATTTTCCATCATCCAATTTTCAAAATCAGCTCAAAGATTTGGGCTTGAGTCAATTTGACATTTTACAAAATGATGAAAAGATGCTAAGTTCACCAAAAAGACCTGCCATTTTCATGTGTGTGTTGGGGTTTGCATGATTTTGGTGGTGATATTTGAGCATTGATCTCTGTACTTTTGATGATTTGTTATTGATCTTGAGTTAAGTTACTTTAGTTTGATGAATAAAACACTCGAAACCCTAAGTCTTTCATATTTTCATTCTCGAGCTCTATCGAGCTAAAGGAACTCTGCAAAAATTTTCCCCTGATGGCGGCCATTGGAGATGATCTTTCGAGCTCGGTTTATCTGCATCTATTATTTTTTTTATTGAGCTTGACTTTGGAACTCTCTATTATTTAATGACCACCATTTTGATCACTTGAGTTTTGGGTTGGCTTATACTGTAAGATTTGGTCGATTTGACTAGTTGTGTTGCTTTGAGTTTGACTTTTCTTCAAAAGATTTGTGTCTGTGAAGCTCTGCAAAGATTCTATGGCCACCATTGTTTGAGGTTTGTGAGCTCATTCCTTTCTGTATCATCGTTATTTTGAACAAGATGGTAGTGGCTTCATGTTTTTTTTTTGTAATCTCTGACTATATATTGCTCATTTCGATTAGTATTGAGCTCTCCCTTTTACTTTTGTCTCTGTTATTTCATCTTCAAAACATTGATACTCATTTTTCCTTTGCATTTTTAATGTGATTTCTAGAACAACATTGATCTCTGAGTTGAAACTCATTCTAGGTTCTCCTTTTGGCTCTGAATTGATGAGGGTTTTCTCTGCTTCAATTTTAACTAGTGAGTTCTTGATCCTTACTCTGATTTTAGTACCCATTAATGGGTCTTTCTCGATCAAATCTAGGATCTGCATTTTCTTCCTTAGATCTGTAACTTTATTCATTCCTTTGAGTTGTATTGCAACAAATCTATATATGAACCTTTAACTATCCTTCTGAATGAATTATTTTTCCAAAACTCTGTATCTGCACATGTATTTTTCAAATTGTGGCTTGAAATATTACAACCTAGATTTGGGTATCACTCCTTTGGCATGGGTATTTGGACTTCTTTATTGCTTCTTGATTCTACAATCTGCACCTACACACTTGAGAAAATAGTTAGAAAATATTTAGGCTTTTTGGCCTCTCTTATGTCCATGGTTTTCTTTTCTTCTTTCTCCTTCTTTCTGAGTGAGAAAATCATGTATGTAGTTTTGATCTTCAAGTAATCTATATCTCATGTTATTAGAGATCCATGTGCATGAATTAGGATAGTATAGGAATATGGATTGTACCCTGAGCTCATAACTGATATTTTCTCTTTTTTCTATTTTCAGGTATAGTGCTCTCAACAATGAAGATGAAGAGGGAACAAAGTTGAAGATGAGGATGCATCAACCGAAGGAAAAACCTCAAGGAAATGATGGGTTCACTCATACTCCTTTATTTTCTCTTTCATGCATGTGTACCTCTTATTTAGTAGTTGTACTTTACTTTCCAGTTACATCCCATGGCTTGTGTGGGAACATTTGAAATTCCTTATGAATAAAGCATTGAATTGTGAAAATTGAGTTGTGTATTTCTTTTTGCATTTTACTTTCTGATATGGATTGTATGATGAACTAAACAACTCAAGTAATATAATTGAATGTCTTAATCATGAAGGAAAGAACATTAAAGAATACCTATAACACCTAGTAATGAACTCTGATTTTTGTAATATGTAATTATGTTTGTTGTTCCAAAACTTAGCATTTCATCTATTTTATAATTGGATGTCTTCATCAAGGCAACACAAATGTCCTTTGGGGCTTTGTGTTCTTTTGTTGAAGATAGTCATGAAATTGTAGACTATGTGATCTGTTATATTTTGCAACAGCACACATAGCTGCAAATTTCATGTAATCATTAATTATTTACCCATTGACAAGGTTTTCCAGACACCAAGTTCATGTGGACTCTATCTCCTTATGGCCACTGTGCAAGTTGAGGCAACATTTCAACCATGAAGTCAATCTTCTTTGGGCTATAATTTCTTAGAAAAGGTCCTTTCCATGTTGACAAGTGTTCCTGCAACCAATCCTAAATGCTTTCATTTAATGTATCCCTAATAAGATTGAACCATGCCAACCTCCATCCTTTGAATATTATCCAAGATCAACATTATCCATTTAACTATTACCATTATATGTGTACCCATGTTCTTGATATGATTTATAGCCAAGATGGCTTTGACATGGATCATATGGCTAAGCATAATGGTTTTACATCTAATCGTAATGTTGATCGGAGGAATCATGAAACTCGTTAGAGGTAATTCGCATATTTTGCTGCAAATGTGAATTCCAAATGGGAATGAAGTCATGACTACACAAGTTAATGGGTGACAAAATATGGAAGATGTGGAAATAAGAATGGGTGGAAATGGATGGAAGGAAAATTTCAGTAACTAAGAGGATGGGTTGTTGACTAGATGGATTCATCACATGTCTTGAAAGTTCCTCCAAAGGCTGAAATATTCACTGAAGAAGCACATCAAACTTGATGAAGTGAAGTGGTAAGGTTTTAAAATCATCCCACCGGCATGCCAAAAATATTAGTGAGGTCACTTGGTGGCTTAATAATTTGTTACTTGATAATGAGAAACCTTGGAAAGATGATAAAATATACCTCCAAAGTGTCTTACCGGCATGCCAAAACTATTATGTGAAATTACAACACCCCAAAACGGTTTGATTTTGAATGGAGCATTGGTGTAATCTGCATAACATGGGACCATCTCTCAAGTTGTGGGACTTATGAAATTGAGATGGTCCTCTAGAGAAATTCAGCTTCTTCTTCCTAATCCTAATTCTAAACTACTTCTAAGGAAGGAAATGTAACTATCTACTCCTAATCTAACAATGCCAAGGAGACAAGGAGAGAGAGAGCATGAAAATAAAGAAATCCTACACTACAGAGGTGATAGCACCAAGAAAAGGGGTGTTGATCAACAATCCCACTGTTCCCTGAAATGGAGAGGTGAGAAATGGAGAGGATGGACAAGATGCATCAAAAACCAAAGATAGAGTTCACACAGAACACCACTTCAAACCCATTAAACATAGCTCTCAAAACCTATAATAGAAATGAGAAGTATGAACAATATACCCTACAATGATGAGAGGCAAGAAGAGATAATAAAATAAGGAAGGATGGATGAAATTCATCACAAAACATATTTTATTGCTCCATGAGTTCACACAGTACATCATCAGTGGGCAAGAGGCAAGAAAATGCCATTACAAAGTGATGAGAGGATGCTTAAGCTCCACATTCAACCTTAAGTGAAGAAAGAGATGGGGGTAGGAAAGAAATAATGCCCAAACCTTGGAAAAATGCCCCTCCTTACAATTTATAGGAAGAATGAGAGAGAAAGGAGAGAAAAGAAAAATTGGAATCCTGCTTCAACCACCACAAAGAGCATTGAATTCACCTACTCAAACAACCCCAAAAATGCATTGAATTCACCTACAACAATGATGGATTCCTCTTTCCAAAGCCATGCCTCCATGTGTTGTTCCTTATTGGGCAAGAAAGGAAGCCCATAATCCATTATGGTGGTAGGTGAGAATCCTGACAACCTCAAAAATGGTGGTCTGTATTTTTCATTATGGTGGTAAGTGAGTAGTAGAAGTTAAGACCTTTCCAAAAAATCCTCTCTTGAGCAAATCCGAGCTCTCGGGTGAAAGATATGGCTTCTTAAAGGTCAAGATTCGGGCATTTAATGTAGCTCATAATATTTAAAAGATTCTATCCATGAAAGATCCACTTGGTGGCCTTGGGATTCTTAATATTTCACCCCTTCCTTTCACTCTTGAAGTTGCGCTGATTGGAAACTTGGCATCATCCATGGGCCTACTCTATTTTCTTCATTTTTTGGCTAAGTTCTATCTATTTGGTTGGAGAAAATATGTCGGACCTAGACATTTGGAGAGCCTGCACTCATTTGGGGTCTCTACTTTTTGACGCCATATAAAAAGTGCGCCAAAGAGACACTTGGAGGTTTCCATTGGCCTTTTTCATGCTTAACCGACTCGGGCCTCAATTGATGAACACTTTGCTTATTAGATGGAAGATGGAAAATGGATGGGAGAGAATGTGAAGGAAGAAACATGAAGGAACATAAGGTGTGTGCATAAATAAGTTGACAATGAAGTAGATCACGTAAAAGGTGCAATGTGAAGAGAAAGCGAGAGAGGTTGTGCACATAGGGTGTAAGGGGACAAAAAATAAGGTGCGCGCATAGGAGGAAAGAAGAAAGTGCACACATGGGAGGAAGATGTGAAAGGGGGGAAATGGGAAGGGGAGAAGAATGAGAAAGGATATTATGGAAGTGGGGTCATTATCCAAGGGCAGGGTGTGTGAAAATAGAAAGGAAAGAGGGTGCGTTACAGGATGAACCAAAACTTAGCCAATTTGGAAGGCATCTGAGGAAGAATTACATGGCATGGGGAGTGCGTGGAAGGACTATAACCTATAAAAATGGTTCCAAATGAGTAATATTATAGCCATGTGACCCTAAATGTAAAGCATCGAGCAAAGTGAAATTAAAATTCATCCAAATAGCCGAGAGGGTTATTTATATAAAAGGAGCCTTGGACCGTAAAATTTGGCGCTACTACATTACTATCTTGGATTGGAGATATGGAAAAAGGAGCATCACATTTTTTTCTCCTAGATAAAATACGCCAAGACACTCCTGGAAAAGTACAATATGTCCAACTATAAACCTATATCCACTCCCATGGAAAAATCTTGTAACTTTCAAGATTCCAAGATTCACCTCAATTAGATGCTACTCTCTATAGGAAATTTGTTGAAGGACTCATCTACTTGACATATACTAGACTAGACTTATGCTATGTTGTCAGCTATCTTTCTAGGTTCATGTAGGAGTCGAAGAAATGTCACTAGACTGCAACAAAGCATGTTTTGAGGTATGTTTGAGGTACAATTGATTATGGTATGGAATATAAGAAGAATGATCAATTATTCTTATAGGGATACATCGACTTGGAACCACGCGGATCTATTGATGATAGGAAGTCAACCACAGGATACATATTTCATCTTGGATCTAGACCTATCTCGTGGATAAGAAAGAAGTAGAATGTTATTTCTATCTCATCCACAGAGAGGTAGAATATCACGCCGCACAAGGAGCTGTGTGAAGCGATATGGTTATGTCACATTTTGGATGACCTGGGAATTCTTGAAAAATAGTCACCTATTCTTTATTGTGATAATCAGATTGTGTAAAAGCTCATACAAAATCAATTTTTTCATGAACAAACAAATCATATTGAGATTGATTGTCATTTCATTTGAGAGAACATCTTGAACCATCAACTTTAGATCCAAAGATTGTCCTACATGAAGAGAACAAGTTACCGACATTCTCACAAAATATATTGGAAAAGTTAAAATTGTACTTTTCAGGGGTAACATTTGCAAGAATCATTTAATAAGGGGGAATGTTAGCATAGTATACATATGATTTTATTATTAGACTATTTGTTATTATTTATTCCATTATTCTCTCATATTGTTTGTATTAACTCCATCCATTCTGGGGAGTATAGTTTATACATGTTCCTATAAATATTGTATGTGCTTCTGATTTAACAAGATGAGTAAGAGATATTCTATCTATGATTATTCTCCTCAATAGCTTCCCTCAGATTTTGATCAAATACATCATACGAAGTTAGAAGTATGATTTAACTTTGCACAATAAACAAAAAATAGAAACCTTGAGCTCATTTTGGTGTGAAAGAAGCTAACCATACAACCCATTTTTGAATCCAATGACAGCTAGACAAAGCCATTGAATACCTAGAACATAATAAGTTGTATAACTATGTCTTTTCACCTCAATACTAGCCAAAAAATTCTAAAGGAAATATTGAGTTTTCAAAATGATGCAAAAGTTACCTTAACGGAGTTTGGGCTATGGAAGACTCCGCAAAAAATGGAGCATTATGAATAGCCACATGAAAAATGATGGCATTTAAAGGATTCTAAAGAAGATAGAATGAGAAAACAATGGCATCCTAGAAAAACTCTAGTAGAGTAACTCCATCTCTAGAGGTCACAAAATAAAGGAATGGTCGGTGGAGTTCAACTTAGGTTTATAAACTTAATTATCACGAAAACCATGTTTTTTTTTAACCATTCTCATTCTAACCACGAGTCCAAACTTGGTTTGTTCCTATGTAGGATGGGATTTACATGTTTTGAATCATTAGCTTTTGAAAAGTATGGGGAAAAAATTATTACCTTTTGCTTGGGTAGAGCATGATAATAAATTTCCAAGTCAAATACCAAACATTTAATCATAGACCATGCACAAGAAAAATTGTTAAGGGGGACCATTACCCAACCTATATTATTCCTTGGAATAATCATGCATGTGATTATTATTACAAAAATTCATTACTTTTGCATGTGCACTAGATACATAGATTACATTTCCACATGAGACAAAAGGGAAAAAGGTAGAATTAATTATTTTAATCAGATTATGCATGCTCAAAGTTGTTTCCTTGTTAATACCTTAAAATATGCAAAGGTAACTTACAATTCATGCAAAGGGGTAATTAAAGGGTAAAGCGTAGTTTGACCAAGCACTTGCAAAAGCTATTTTTGGAGTTATCTCCAAATAGAAATGTGAGTGGATCGATGCCTTTGAAGGCTATTTTTGGGGGTTTGGGTGAATAATTTTGTTATATATTGTGTGCACTTGATTATAGGAGGCCCTAATGTTTTGCAGAATTATGCTTCAAATTTTGTATTGTGCCTTAGATGAGAATAAAGAATGAAATTCCTTCATTTTCAAATCTTCTTCAATGTGTTTGCAAATATCTTATAGTGTGTTTAGTGAAATTTTACTTTCCTTGCATGCTCATAAACTTTTTAGAACCTCTGTTAAGTTATTTTATCATTTTTACATAACATTTAAGGTTCAAAGATAAAACAAACAACCATGCCAGACATAATGACCATATCTTCCACCTCCATATTTTTATGGGACCATTATCCATTTAATATACAAAATGTCAACCATTTCTCCCTATTTGGTCCAATATCGAATGGGGGTGGAAATGTTGCAAAATTAGTCAAAGTTATGGAGGCATTATGAGTCTCATCAAGTTCCATAGTTGGGATGCTTTGTAAGAGCATCCACATTCGGATTTTCCAATCATCCATCTGCATAATATTTAACAAAATATCCATACAAACACCATATTCATATATCTAAATTGATTTTCAAAATAAAATATATTATAATAATAATGAAAACAAATAGTAATTGATAAATCATAACTCTATTGTTTTGGATTATTTGAGATAAGGAAATTTTGTTGAAATTTTTTGTCTTAACATGAATTTAACATACATGATATGAATGAAAACAAACTAATTGTATCTATAAGTAATCGATGTGGAAAACCTAATTACAAGACATATAATAGAACTTTCAATATAATGTAAAAGATAGATTTTTGAAATGATAAGGATGTGTATCAAAGGGATAAGGGTAATTCCATTAAACTATACATAATTTTGTAAAGTTTGAAAGATTCATTTTCTAATAGAGAAAAAACCATTCACACAAGTTTGAAAGATTCAATTTCAAATAGAGAAAACACAATTCACACAAATTTGTCAGAATTAATATTATTATCATCATTAGAAATTATTCCATGTAAACATAGTAAAATACATTTAAAAATATAAATTATTATTATACATTCAATCAAAATCCAGTGTAAGAGAAATATCGTCAAACATTTGATCAAAATTGGGTCTAAAAAAATTATCATGGAATTTAAAGATAAAAATGAACTTTCGTTTATATAAAAACTTGCATGCATCAATTTATTTCCATCCACTACCATGAGGTTGGTGTGCCCAATAGGTAATTTTTTATTTCCCAAAAATTTTGTTGTTATAAAGTGCAAAGTTTTTTCAACAATGTTAAAAACAAATAATGTGTTTTTCAAAAATGTTGAAATACCAACTATGTTTTTGATACATTTTGTAAAAACCATTCACACGATCCATCATAAAGACACACTATTAGGAAGGCACATTATTTACAAAAAAATATATTTATTAAAAATTTAATTTCAATATAATTTTTACTTTTAAAGATTTAAATAATTGGTTGAATGTGGTGTGCGATTATGGCCAATCAAACCCAATTGACAATAGGTCATTACATTTGGTTTATTTTGTGTTGATTGACCTAGGTTACATACTACATAGAACCAATAGAGTTATTGGTTCAATGTGGTACATGATTGGCACAAACCGAGGCCTAATCAATAGTAGATTGTTTTGTTTGGTTGATATGAGGTTGATTGAATTCACTTACATTTAAAATTAAACTAGTTACTCGATTGGATCAATGTGGTGCACCATTAGGGCCAATCGACCCCCAATCAATGGTAAGTTGTGGATTCAATTGGCCTTGCATGTATACCACATTAAACCATTTACATGATCTTGATGTATATGTATCTAAATTTCCATTAGAATATGTGGTACACTAAAAATAAACTGATTTTAAAACAAAATTAGGGTATCAAATTACTTGTTACAATTTTTTCAGGATTGAAGAACAATAGAAGAATGGGAAAATATGAATTTGAATGAGAACAATAGAAGGTGAAAATTGAAATCACAAATATTATTTGTATTTGATTTTTCATAAATTTATTTGATTATCTAAGACCTATTGGTATTGTTTGATATCCTATTAAATAATCATAATATTGAAGACAAGAAAACAAATACATCATAATTATAATAATTCCCCCTTGATTACTATATATGTTAAAATGGGTAAACATGTAATTTTTTGGATCAATAGTTATGGTGATTTGTTGAAAACCATATTAAAGCAAGTGAGAATTTTTGTTCTCTCTAAGGATAAGTGACTAGACACAGTGTCGATCACAATGAGTTTACTCATATAGATTGGCTAGTTTTTCCAAAACAACAAAATTGCATTGCCTATGTTAGAATGGTATCATTTCAAGGGAAATTCACCTCGAAGTAGAATTTTATTCAATTAATGGGTGATACACTTAGGATTTCAAGGATTTAGTAATTCAAAAATTAAGGACAATTGTTAACATCAATGTAAGAGTGTACAAACAAATCATTAAATAAAAATACGATGGAGAAACATAATAATCTTAATTACATCAGTCAAAAAATGCAGAAAATCATTTTGTTTTTCAACAAGATGAAAAATACAGAGGTTTTCAACATGTTTTGACTTATGGAATTAATGATTATTTTATTAATTAAATAATTATACATAATAAATTAAAAATAATGCTTGTATATAGATTTCTTCTTAAACAAACATGCATTCTGGGTCATTTATCATCAATAATCCATTTAGCACTTTGGCATTTTTAAGATACATCAATAAAATGTGAATCAATCATTATCGAGAATCTAGAAGTCTATTGAGCATTATAAATCAATCAAAAAGGGTTTGTTTACTCCCAATGGGCATGAATATGTTTGAGATGTGTTGCATGAAACAAATGCAGAAATAATTTTTTTATAAAGGAATAACATAGTATTTATAGGCAATCAATAGGTTATCTAATCTGTTTTGTTTGTTAATCAATAAAGGATAGACTAAATTTCGTTCCTTTTGTTTGTGTTGGATAATCCACCTTTGATTCCAAAAGAGAGTAGGGATGTAGAGATGCTCTGAAATATTTTGCAACCACTAGTATAACCTTCATATGAAAAAGTAGTTCCTACCCCGAGGGAGAGATTTGATGAACATGAACCATATCTTTGGAAGCACTTGTGAACAATTTAAAATTACATCATACTCTACATAATTTTTTTATTTAACACAAGTGAAAATGTTCAGTATATTTTATTTTCACAGGAGAAGAAAGTTTTCTGTAAATAATAAACTTTCCTTATCCCAAGGTTATTTTATATCATTATCAATCACCATTAGTTATGGGAAACATTATCTTTTAAAAATTTATTTAAATAATATCTATAGAATAAATATAACATGATATATTAAAATAATATATCAATTTATTTTTAATTTGTGAGGATGGTAGGAACACAAGAGAGCTCTTTGGTTTCCATACTATTTGGTGAGGCTAGTAATGAGATGGTTAGGCTTTCACCTTCCTTGAAAATGGATGATCTAGTGCTTAGTAATGAATTTTTTTATCGACAAGGCAAAGTTCATTCTTAAATTTGTAATAATAGGAAAAATTTCTTGTATAAGACCTAACATTGATTTTTTATTAGATTGGACTAGAAGTTAATCGGGGTGTAAGGTTGATGTAAGAGCCACATTGGAGATGGTTTTATTTTCACTTCAGAATGAGCAAGATTTGTAAAATGTTTCAAGGTGCACCGTGGTTCTTTAGTAAGGTAGATTTGAGTTTCCATCACTAGGACCCAAGTGTACAACATAACTTGGTTTTTAAATCCCTTCTGTATGGATCGAGTCTCCTACCCTTTCGTTGTAGTATTAATTAGTACCCACTTCCCTTTGACATTTTTAATGCAGATCATGATCCTCCTGATTATATTATGGACATGATTATGGACCTCATTATAGTATGATGATAGATGTTAGATCATGATTTATTGTTGACTTGATTCAATTATGATCCATGATGATTATTAGAGACATTTTACATGTTGATGATTATGTCTTGCTTGACATGGTTATATTATGGATGTTGTTTAAACTTGTGATATTTGGATATTTTGAGTAGACACGGAAATGGAAATTATTGAATGATGATATATTTGTTGACAAAACTATAATGATATTGTTAAATTTCTTTGATGTTGTGATTTATATATCTAAATGATTTTGGGAATTATATTTATATTATTTTTATGTTACGATATGGCCACGAGGCCGAAGGAGGTATTTGTATTTTGTAGCTTAAAATATCACAACAAACATCGGGGAATTGGAGACCAACCACATTGGAATTATAGATGAATTCAACAAGGTCACCATGGCAATTAGTATATGTTTTTGCATGTTTGTGTGTGTTAGGGATTCCCATGGGGGATCACCTTTAATTGTGACCAAGGGTTTTTTTGTATTTCTTTTATTTTGGTCCCTTTCTTTATGTTTGTGTATGTTTATTTTTGGTGCTTTTACCCCTTTCATTATTCATTAAATGGTGTGTAATATTGTGAGTAATCATGTTGTTAATATAATTAAATAAAATATGTCATAAGAAAGTAATTAATAGAGTTGATGGCCTTGAATTAAAGTGTTGTAGGAGAAGTGTAAGTGTTGTGTAAGTTAACTTTTGAGTGTGAAACACTCCACCTTCTTGGAAATTCAGAAATTGTACTTGGGGCTGATTTTGGAGGCTTGTGGGACTCTGTTCGGATGCACATGAAAATACGAGAGGGTTTACTCAAAACCTAATCTAACTTGCCAAGGAGACAGGGTAAGAAGATGCATAAAAATAAACCTAAGCTAATAGAGGTGATGCACCGAGGAATGAAGAACACCTATCTTGCCAATAAACACAAACCATTCAAATGTGATGCAAGATCATGCACAGATAACAAAATTTGCAGTGAAAGATCAGGAGGATGCAAATGAACACAGAGAGGGTTGAGAATCATCCACAAACATGCATTACTTGCTCCAAAGATTGATACAATACACTACAAAATGCCAAGAGGCAAGGTTGCATTACAGTTTTAAATGGGAGGTTTGAACTCCACAAATTCGCACCGCCAAAGAGAAGAAGGGAGGGGCAAAACAAGAATGTTCGACCTTAGAAAGAAGCCCCTCCTTACAATTTATAGGAAGAATGAGAGAGGGAAGAGAGAGGAAATCCAAATCTACCCCAACCACTTCTAGGTTGCATTTAATTCATCTCATTATGGCGGTAGGTGAGAACCCTAGCAAAAGTGGCGAGAACTGTATTTTGCATTTAAGCTGGTTGTTGAAACGTCATTTCTGGCCATTATCACGTGCCAGAGATGTTTTTGATTTTCTCTCTCCAAACTAAACCAAAATGCAAGATTGACCCTGGAATCATGTAGAGAATTTCACCAGCTTTCCATTGATATAAAGAACGTGAAAATCCGAGCTCTGGATCGAAAGTTATGGCGATCTGAAGATTTAGGGCAAAAAAAAGCCAAAACGGATCGGCGGGAAAATATTTGAATTTTTTCGCGCTCTGCCACTTGGATGACACGTGTCAGGCTCTGATTCATCCATGGGCTCATCCTTTGAAAATTTCTTTGGGCCCTTCCTTAATTTCTTGCCACTTGGACACGTGGCACTATTTTATTGGCTCGGGCCTGAGGGGCGCACTTTGTCCTTCGAAAATTTGGCATTTTTCACTTTGGGAAAATTTTCCCATTTCTCCCCCGCGCTCCACCACTCAAGTGCCACATGGCATGATTTCATTGGACGTGGGCCCTTCCTGACCATTTCCCTTTTTTTTTTGCCTTTGGAAATTTTTTTTTAAAATTTTTCCTTGGCCGATGAGGTGAAGACACGTGGTGAGATTTGATTCGTTGGTGGCTCTTTCGGCTTTTCACGTCCCACGCATCCCTCGCGTACCTTTGGCCCGAATGTCCCAAAACGAAAATCTCCGAACCGGATGATTTGGGCTTCCTTGTCCCTCCTCTTTGAGGTGAAGACACGTGGCGAGATTCCATTCGACTCTGGCTCTTTTGGCTTTTCGTGTCCTCCGCGTACTTTTGGCCCAAATGTCCCAAACTTGGAAAGTCTCTTGTTTGGTGAATCGGCTAAGGTTCATGTCCCTCCACGCGTACTTTTTTGGCCCAAGCCCTGCATCTGGGAAAATTTTCCGAACCACCGAAATGGATGATTTCTTTTTTTCCCCAAGCGTCCCGCGTCCCTTTTCGGCCCGGACGTCCCAGACCGCCGAAAAAAAGACTTAGGGCAATTTTTTTCCCTCTTTTTCGGCCAGCGGCTTTTCACGCCCATGCGGCCCCGATTCTTTGTGCCCCGACGTCCCAACGTCCCCTAAGACCACCTAGGACAAGACTTAGCCGATTTTCTCCATTTTTTCGGCCTCAAGTTTGGTACGACGAACCTCAGTTCAACCCGAACTGGTACGACCCGAGCCCTTCAGACCCGAAATGCCTCAAAAATAGTCCTGCAACCATATTTTTGCATTTTTTCCATTCTTTCTAACTTGTTGGGATTTCTTCTTGGATGGGAGAGTTAGAAAAAGGCCGAGGGGACCTCGAAAAACATGATTTTGGGCTTTGAATCAATCTACTTGCTTGGGACTGAATAATTTGATGCATGTTATCAAAATTACCTTGAGGGGTGAATTTTGGATAACAATTTTGGCGACTCACTGGGTCATCTGCCTGCTAGATGAAGAATGGCCAGCTGCTTGTAGCAATCCATTGGGCATGGAGTCTATTTGATAACCTCTCAGCTGATCTGAAATTTGAAAACTGTGTCCTTGAGCTATTGAAACATTTGTTGATCTGGTTCTCTTGCGGCTACAAATTCTTTTCCAGGAGCTTGATGAACTGCAAACATGCACATACTAGAAGCAATAGGACATGTGCACAAGCACTTAGGGAAATAAAACTACTCTAACAGCAGTACAATGTGCATAAGCACTTAGAGGAATGGAAATTCTAAATTAATATTTACAAGGGTGAGAAGCTTTCTTTCTAGTAGCAGAGTTTGAGATAGATCCCATTGACCGGAATCTGCAATTCTTCACCATCCAACTTAGCCAGTCGGAAGGCATTGCTACCTTTGCATCCAATGATCATGTAAGGGCCACTCCAGATGGCATCAAATTTGGAATGCTTTCCCGGCTTCACACGATCTGCATCCCATTTCAACACTAGATCTCCAATTTGGAAGGTTCTAGCCTTGGCTTTCCTATCAAAAGTCTTCTTGATCAAGCCTTGATCCTTCTCTATCGCTGGGCTGCATGCTCTCTAATTTCTTGGAGCTCCATCAATTCTGCATATCTAACCTCCATGGGTTCAAACTCATCCTAGTTCCAATCATTTCATGAGTTCCAATGCTGGCAACTCGAGTGATATAGGTAGAACTGCTTCTTTCCCATACACAAGCTTGTATGGAGAGCTTCCTGTAGACCTCTTGGGTGTGATCCTATCAGCCCATAGGGCTGATTTGAGCTTTGCGTGCCAAGTCCTTTGATTCTCATCAAGAGTCCTTCTGATGATTCTTAGTAGATTCTTGTTCGTAGACTCGGCTTGGCCATTACCCTGAGGGTAATAATTCGATGAAGTGCTGAGATACACACAATTCTTGACAGCCCATTCAGTGATCTTTGTGCCAAGGAATGCCAATGCATTGTCTGATATGATAGTGGTAGGGGCACCAAACCTCGTGACTATCCCTTCATAGAAATCTAAGATATTAGATTCATTTGCCTCCTTGAGTGCCACTGCTTCGGTCCACTTGGTGAAATAATCCGTTGCTGTAAGTATCCACTTGTGGCCTTGACTTGAATTGGGATTGATAACCCCAATGAAGTCCAATCCCCATTGCATGAATGGCTGATTTACTGAAATTGGACGAAGGGGCAGCGCTGCTAACCTCTCTTTTCCTGTGAAGAATGCACATCTCTTGCATTTTTTGACCCATGAGTAGCAATCATTGAACACAGTAGGCCAATAGTAACCAGCTCTCATGATTTTGAGAGCTATCACTCATGGAGCAAAGTGGCCTCCTGCTTCCCCATCATGGAACTCGTGTAAGATCTTCTCAACTTGACCTGTTCCAATGCATCTTAATAGAACACCATGGATGTCTTTCTTGAACAAGATACCATTAATGAGTACATACGGGATAGCTTGTAATCTAAAGTATCTCCTCTTTGCCTTGCTCACTTCTGGAGGGCACAAGCCTGTTTGGAGGTAATGCACCAAGTCTTGAGTCCAACATGGGATGAGTGCATCATCAGCTGGTTGTTCTTGATCATTCTGTAGTAGTAGGACAACATCTTCTTCACCTTTTGAGCCGTCTGGTTGTTTGGAAGCAAGCTGCTCACACAAACCTTTGCCACGAACTAGCTTGGTCACTTTGATTTCAATATCATATTCCATCACCCGAGTGATCCAACCTGCTCTCTTCTCATTTAAATCCTTGTTTAGGAGGAAGTCCTTGACACCAGCATGAGACACCAGTAGTTGAATCTTATTGTTCGAGACCAAGTGTCTGAACTTCTTCAAGCTCCTGATGACGGCAAGGACATGCTTTTCGATGAAAGAATACTTTATTTCGTAATCTTCCAAGGTTTGACTGAAGAATGCTATGGGCTGTTCTGAACCTTCTCTATTTAGTTGTGTCAAGATAGCTGAGATTGTATCTGATCCTCCAAACGCATACAACATGAAGTCCTTTGAAAAGTTTGGGTTGATAAGAGTTGGAGCTTGTGATATTGCATGCTTGATGTTTTCAAAACTCTCTTTGCCTTCTGCTGTCCATTTGAATGCCAGACTCTTCTTCAACATCATTGTTAAAGGCTTCACAAGAGTGGCAAAATTAGGCACAAATCTGTGGACAAAGTTTATCCTTCCTAAGAAGCTTTGAAGAGATTTCTTGTGGTGTGGTAATGGAAGTGTTCGGATGGCTTCAACCCTTTTAGGATCAATTGTTAGCCCTTCCCTAGAGACAATGTGACCCAACAATTTCCCTCGTGTGCCAAGAATATACACTTCTTTGGATTCAATGACACTCCAAACCTTCTACACCTCTGAAACACTTGTCTGAGGTGAAAGAGATGGTCTGCTGCATTCTTTGAGAAGACAGTGATATCATCTAGGTATACCAAGCACTATATTGTTGATTAAGCCTTTGAATGCCATATCCATAGCTCGCTGAATGTTGCTCAGCATTTGACAGTCCAAATGGCATCTTCTTGTAAGCATACGTGCCCCATTTTGTAGTGAAGGCCATCTTGAATTGATCTTCTTCTTCACCATTATCTGATTATAGCCTGAATATCCATCTAGCAATGAAAACCTTTCTGAACCAGCTACAACCTGCAATATTTGTTCCATTGATGGAAGCGGATAATGATCCTTGAGTGATGCTCTATTTAGATCATGAAAGTCCACACACAATCTTATTTCTCCATTTCTTTTTCTTACGGCACCAAGTTTGCAACCCAACTTGAGTGTTTGATGGGGAAGATGATACTGGCCTCAATGAGCTTGCTTAACTCTTTTCTCATGAGAGGTTCGATATGAGGATTTACTGGCCTTTGCTTTTGCCTGACAGGCTTGGATTCCGGATCCAACTCAATAGTATGTTGTGCCAACTTTGGGTTGAAACCTCTTAAATCTTTGTAAGTCCAAGCGAAGACATCTGGGAACTCTTGACAAAGCTGAACAAAATCAGATTTCTCTTGTGGAGTACTTACTTTGCCAATTTGCAATGTCTTGCCTTCATCTACTAAAATAGGCTCTGAATCTTCACCCTTTACTTGAATGTTCACTTTCTCCTTCCGGAACTGATCATTCGGGTTGAAGATTGACTCCAAGGTTATGAGGCCTTTTGGTAATTTGTTAGTTCTCAGCTGCACCACTTGGTCACCATACTGCTGCTCCAGCTTGTCTTGATTTCTCATGGAGAACTCAGCTTCTTCTTGTAGGAAATTAACAATTTGCTGATCATTCTCGAAGACTTGCCAACTTGTGTTGTTATCCGGAACAGCTGGTCTCACAACCACTTTGATATGAGGCTGAGATTTTTCACTTTTGATATTTTCTACAACATCAAATGCAGCCCCAATTGCTGCCAGTCTGTCCGCTGCTTCATTCCTTTTTCTTGGGATGGAATTGATGCTAAAAGCTTCAAAATCTTCCATAAGATCCCATACCCGATTTTTGTAGCACTTGAGCAGATTATTCTTGACAGCATGCTGCCCCTTAACTTGGTTTACGATCAGCTCACTATCACCAAATACTTGCAAATTCTTGATGCCTTTCTTCTTTGCCCAGTGCAATCCATGAATTAAGGCTTCATACTCAGCTGTATTGTTTGAGCAAGAAAACTGAAAATGGAAGGCTGAGTAATACTTTGTACCTTGCGGTGAAATGAGCATAGCTCCTCCTCCTGCACCTTGTCTACTCCTTGACCCATCAAAGAACAATTTCCATACTTCATTCTTGTCTTTATGATCTGGCTTGGTGATGCTGGGGAGAGGTTGATTCTCTTCATGTAAACAATAAACTCCTAGCTCAGATTCTTCTATTTCTTGATAAGGATCAAAAGCATGCACCTTGCTTGCCCATTCATCAAGAGTCAAATCTGGGATGCTTCCAACCTTAGTGTCAGCTTCATCAGTGCTTGGATAATCTTCTTGATCAAACGTTGAACAGTTGGTATTGATTTGGCTTGGAGTGTAAGGCTCAATGTGAAAGTTTGCGATAGGTTCAGATCTGATTGTGGCCTTAGTTCCATACCTTGTTCTAAACAACATGTGTGACCAATCCACCGAAAGATAGCCTCCAATTTTAGCAGTGAAGTCTCTTGACAAGCACAATGCAAAGAGTGGTGGTAGGTCTATGACTGACACATCTTGTAACACTATTACGTTGGGACATGCATGTAGTGTGAGGCTCAAACCTTTGATTACTCCAACCATTGTCACTGCTGTCCCATCTAATTGCACTACACCCTTGGAGATGACTTCATATTGGAGTCCTAGTTGATCAGCTATTTGCTTGGGCATCACTGAGCTACTTGCCCCGGAATCAATCATGCAATTATGCACCAACTTGTCTCCTATGATCAATGAAACATAAAATGGAGGGGGCTTCAACATTTTACCTTGTTGTCCTCCATGATTTCCTTCAGGCTGGGCAAGCATTTGTGAGTACCTTCTCTTGCATTTGGACCTGTTGATTTGAAGTTGACCAGTCCTTCATGGCAGCTTGTAGCAAATCTCTTTGTCCTGGGATAGATAGTGATTCCCACATTGATATGTTTACATTTGTCTTCTTCATCTGATCAATGATATTGAATGGAGATGAAGTATCCTCTGTTGTCCCTTGGCCTGCACATTCATTCCTTGCACATGGGCAGCAAGAATCGGCATTTGAGTTGGTTTAGGGAGCTATTTTAGGCAATCCTTGCGTGCTTGGGATTGCATTTTGTTTGCCAATAGTTTGTGGAGTGGTAGAAGGTTGTGGATTACTTGGGGCTAATGGCTGTTCTTCACCCAAATTTCTCCTCTTTGACCTTGTGTTGGCTGCAACACTTTGAGAGGGTATTTGATTCATACCACAGAAATCTTCAGCCTGCCAATTGACAAGAGTAGTTTCATTCGGAGATGTTCCTTGCTGAGGTGCTTCTTGCTGCTGATCCTCTTCGTGGCTGGACTCTTGCGACCCACCAATGGTTTGCACCATAAGAGCTTGATTTAATGCACCGTTAAAGCACATTGATTGGTTATGTGGCTGACTGCATGGGAAACACCAATCATATTCTTGGGCCATGTTATTTTGGACTGGCACTAATGCTTTAGAAGCAGATACGACATTGGGGTTATAGGGCTGAAATGGTCTATTAGCGGGAGGCCTTACTTGGCTTTGATTTTGATTTGTAGCCTGAGTTGGTGACCTATTTTGTTGGTATGGGGGCCTAGCCTGGTATTGTGCTTGAGGCTGATATGGTCTAGCACTTTGAGCTTGCTGTCTTTTGATAGTAACCAGCTCATTTCCCAAATTTTGCAATTGTTTCATGACCTCTTGGAGTTCATTTGAAGTACTAGAGGATGAAGTAGAAGTCTCATTTGAACTTTGATTTCTAGGAGTGGGAATAGGAGCCAAAGTGGGTGCTTGACTAGTGCTTGGATTTTCTAAGTTTGGATACAAGGGCATGGGAGGCCTAGGAGCCAGTTTACCAGCTTGAATAAGACAGTTTTCGGCTCTAATGGCAATGCTATAAGCAACAGGTAAGGTTGTGCCTCCCATAGATTGAATTAACATAGAAATATCAGAATTCAAAGCCTTAAGATAGTATAGAAAAGCACCTTCTGCTGGCCTTACTGCCACTGGAATCCTCTCCCAAGACCTTTGAAATCTGAAGTTGAAGTTAGTCAGCTGCTCGTTGGGAGCTCTCTTGATAGTTGTCAATTGTTCTAGTAGAGACAAATTGTCTCCCTTTTCCCCAAACTACTCATGGAGAACTATGCATAACTGATTCCAATTTGTGATAGAACCAGCTCCAAGGCTCCTAAACCATTGCAATGCCTTCCCTTTGAACGAAGATGCCAACAATTTGACAGCCACATCCATTTCATTTATCTCATGGATTACACAGACGTTAGCAATGTCTTTGACATGATCACCAGGAGTGGTATGATTTTCTCCAGTGAAAAATGGAATGTTCTTCAACGCTGCAATTGGAACTGGATTCTGTGCATTGAGGGCAAGTGGGCTACTGCCAGTGAAGTTGACAAAGGGATTCGGTGGTTGCGCCATTCTGATTGGCCTGAGAACCCTTGTTGATTGGACAAAAGGTCTACCAGGTGGAGGTGTAGAGAGAGTTCTGTTAGGTGGAGATGGTGATCTTTGAGCTCTTCTTCCCCTTCTTTCTCTGCCTGGAGATAGGTGTAGATAAACAAACAATCCTTCCTCCCTAGTTCTTGACCTGGTCTGTATTCTTCTCATAAATTTTCCAGGCTTGGACTACTGAAACCAGTGGATTATGTCTCTTTTGGAGTCGCCAGATGTGTAATTTCAAAGCTCCTTCAAAGCTGGAACATGGAACAAGTGCACATCGATCTTGTTGTAATGAAGGTGAAGACCTCTAATGTCCCACCGGGCATGCCAAAACTGTTAGTGCAAAATCACAGCACCCCTGGATGTTGATCAGATTTCTAGTTTGATCATACTAGCATCCAGTGTGATTACACAACATGGAATCCTTTCTCCAAGTGTGGGACTTGCAAAAATGAGAAAGGAATCTCCAGAGAAGGCTGGTTCCTATTCCTCTGTTTAGATGCACACAAAAATGTAGAGGGTTTACTCAAAACCTAATCTAATCTTGCCAAGGAGACAGGGTAAGAAGATGCATAAAAATAAACCTAAGCTAACAGAGGTGATGCACCGAGGAATGAAGAACACCTATCTTGCCAATAAACACAAACCATTCAAATGTGATGCAAGATCATGCACAGATAACAAAATTTGTAGTGAAAGATCAGGAGGATGCAAATGAACACAGAGAGGGTTGAGAATCATCCACAGACATGCATTACTTGCTCCAAAGATCGATACAATACACTACAAAATGCCAAGAGGCAAAGTTGCATTACAGTTTTAAATGGGAGGTTTGAACTCCACAAATTTGCCTGCCAAAGAGAAGAAGGGAGGGGCAAAACAAGAATGTTCGACCTTTAGAAAGAAGCCCCTCCTTACAATTTATAGGAAGAATGAGAGAGGGAAGAGAGAGGAAATCAGATCTACCCCAACCACTTCTAGGTTGCATTTAATTCATCTCATTATGGCGGTAGGTGAGAACCCTAGCAAAAGTGGCGAACTGTATTTTGCATTTAAGCTGGTTGTTGAAACGTCATTTCTGGCCATTATCATGCGCCAGAGACATTTTTTGATTTTCTCTCTCCAAACTGAACCAAAATGCAAGATTGACCTTGGAATCATGTAGATAATTTCACCAGCTTTCCATTGATATAAAGAACATGAAAATCCGAGCTCTGGATCGAAAGTTATGGCGATCTGAAGATTTAGGGCAAAAACAGGCCAAAACGGATCGGCGGGAAAATATTTGAATTTTTCCCGTGCTCTGCCACTTGGATGACACGTGTCAGGCTCTGATTCATCATGGGCTCATCCTTTGAAAATTTCTTTCGGGCCCTTCCTTAATTTCTTGCCACTTGGACACGTGGCACTATTTTATTGGCTCGGGCCTGAGGGGCGCACTTTGTCCTTCGAAAATTTGGCATTTTTCACTTTGGGAAAATTTTCCCATTTCTCCCCCACGCTCCGCCACTCAAGTGCCACATGGCATGATTTCATTGGACGTGGGCCCTTCCTGACCATTTCCTTTTGTTTTTTCCTTTGGAATTTTTTTTTAAAATTTTCCCGCCGGGCCGATGAGGTGAAGACACGTGGCGAGATTTGATTCGTTGGCGGCTCTTTCGGCTTTTCGCGTCCCACGCGTCCCTCGCGTACCTTTGGCCCAGATGTCCCGAATGAAAATCTCCTGCTTCGGCCGATTCGGGCTTCCTTGTCCCTCTTTGCGGTGAAGACACGTGGTGAGATTCCATTGGCTCTCGGCTTTTTGGCTTTCGCGTCCTCCGCGTACTTTTGGCCCAAATGTCCCAGACGAAAGTCTCTTGTTTCGGCCGAATCGGCCGGTTCGCGTCCTCCGCGTACTTTTGGCCCGGATGTCCTGAGACTATCCACGACAAAAACAAGACTTAAATTTTTTGCGCTTGCTTTCGGCCGATTCGGATTTTCGCCCCGCGCACGGCCCCGATGTCCCAATCGCAAAACAAGACTTAGGCAATTTTTCCACTTTTCGGCGATTTTTGACCCGATTCGTGCCCCGACGTCCCAACTATCCCAAGGACCACCTAGGACAAGACTTAGCCGATTTTCTCCATTTTTTCGGCCTCAAGTTTGGTACGACGAACCTCAGTTCAACCCGAACTGGTACGACCCGAGCCCTTCAGACCCGAAATGCCTCAAAACAGTCCTGCAACCATATTTTTGCATTTTTTCCATTCTTTCTAACTTGTTGGGATTTCTTCTTGGATGGGAGAGTTAGAAAAAGGCCGAGGGGACCTGAAAAACATGATTTTGGGCCTTGAATCAATCTACTTGCTTGGGACTGAATAATTTGATGCATGTTATCAAAATTACCTTGAGGGGTGAATTTTGGATAACAATTTTGGCGACTCAGCGGGGTCATCTGCCTGCAGATGAAGAATGGCCAGCTGCTTGTAGCAATCCATTGGGCATGGAGTCTATTTGATAACCTCTCAGCTGATCTGAAATTTGAAAACCTGTGTCCTTGAGCTATTGAAACATTTGTTGATCTGGTTCTCTCGTGGCTGCAAATTCTTTTCAGAGCTTGATGAACTGCAAACATGCACATACTAGAAGCAATAGGACATGTGCACAAGCACTTAGGGAAATAAAACTACTCTAATAGCAGTACAATGTGCATAAGCACTTAGAGGAATGGAAATTCTAAATTAATATTTACAAGGGTGAGAAGCTTTCTTTCTAGTAGCAGAGTTTGAGATAGATCCCATTGACCGGAATCTGCAATTCTTCACCATCCAACTTAGCCAGTCGGAAGGCATTGCTACCTTTGCATCCAATGATCATGTAAGGGCCACTCCAGATGGCATCAAACTTGGAATGCTTTCCCATCTTTACACGATCTGCATCCCATTTCAACACTAGATCTCCAATTTGGAAGGTTCTAGCCTTGGCTTTCCTATCAAAAGTCTTCTTGATCAAGCTTGATCCTTCTCTATCGCCTGGGCTGCATGCTCTCTAATTTCTTGGAGCTCCATCAATTCTGCATATCTAACCTCCATGGGTTCAAACTCATCCAGTTCCAATCGTTTCATGAGTTCCAATGCTGGCAACTCGAGTGATATAGGTAGAACTGCTTCTTTCCCGTACACAAGCTTGTATGGAGAGCTTCCTGTAGACCTCTTGGGTGTGATCCTATCAGCCCATAGGGCTGATTTGAGCTTGCAGTGCCAAGTCCTTTGATTCTCATCAAGAGTCCTTCTGATGATTCTTAGTAGATTCTTGTTCGTAGACTCGGCTTGGCCATTACCCTGAGGGTAATAATTCGACGAAGTGCTGAGATACACACAATTCTTGACCGCCCATTCAGTGATCTTTGTGCCAAGGAATGCCAATGCATTGTCTGATATGATAGTGGTGGGGGCACCAAACCTCGTGACTATCCCTTCATAGAAATCTAAGATATTAGATTCATTTGCCTCCTTGAGTGCCACTGCTTCGGTCCACTTGGTGAAATAATCCATTGCTGTAAGTATCCACTTGTGACCTTGACTTGAATTGGGATTGATAACCCCAATGAAGTCCAATCCCCATTGCATGAATGGCTGATTTACTGAAATTGGATGAAGGGGCAGCGCTGCTAACCTCTCTTTCCCTGTGAAGAATGCACATCTCTTGCATTTTTTAACCCATGAGTAGCAATCATTGAACACAGTAGGCCAATAGTAACCAGCTCTCATGATTTTGAGAGCTGTCACTCGTGGAGCAAAGTGGCCTCCTGCTTCCCCATCATGGAACTCGTGTAAGATCTTCTCAACTTGACCTGTTCCAATGCATCTTAATAGAACACCATGGATGTCTTTCTTGAACAAGATACCATTAATGAGTACATACGGGATAGCTTGTAATCTAAAGTATCTCCTCTTCGCCTTGCTCACTTCTGGAGGGCACAAGCCTATTTGGAGGTAATGCACCAAGTCTTGAGTCCAACATGGGATGAGTGCATCATCAGCTGGTTGTTCTTGATCATTTTGTAGTAGTAGGACAACATCTTCTTCACCTTTTGAGCCGTCTGGTTGTTTGGAAGCGAGCTGCTCACACAAACCTTTGCCATGAACTAGCTTGGTCACTTTGATTTCAATATCATATTCCATCACCCGAGTGATCCAACCTGCTCTCTTCTCATTTAAATCCTTGTTTAGGAGGAAGTCCTTGACACCAGCATGAGACACCAGCAGTTGAATCTTATTGTTCGAGACCAAGTGTCTGAACTTCTTCAAGCTCCTGATGACGGCAAGGACATGCTTTTCGATGAAAGAATACTTTATTTCGTAATCTTCCAAGGTTTGACTGAAGAATGCTATGGGCTGTTCTGAACCTTCTCTATTCAGCTGTGTCAAGATAGCTGAGATTGTATCTGATCCTCCAAATGCATACAACATGAAGTCCTTTGAAAAGTCTGGGTTGATAAGAGTTGGAGCTTGTGATATTGCATGCTTGATGTTTTCAAAACTCTCTTTGCCTTCTGCTGTCCATTTGAATGCCAGACTCTTCTTCAACATCATTGTTAAAGGCTTCACAAGAGTGGAAAAATTAGGCACAAATCATGGACAAAGTTTATCCTTCCTAAGAAGCTTTGAAGAGATTTCTTGTGGTGTGGCAATGGAAGTGTTTGGATGGCTTCAACCCTTTCAGGATCAATTGTTAGCCCTTCCCTAGAGACAATGTGACCCAACAATTTGCCCTCGTGTGCCAAGAATATACACTTCTTTGGATTCAATGACACTCCAAACCTTCTACACCTCTAAAACACTTGCTTGAGGTGAAAGAGATGGTCTGTTGCATTCTTTGAGAAGACAGTGATATCATCTAGGTATACCAGCACTATATTGTTGATTAAGCCTTTGAATGCCATATCCATAGCTCGTTGAAATGTTGCTCGGCATTTGACAGTCCAAATGGCATCTTCTTGTAAGCATACGTGCCCCATTTTGTAGTGAAGGCCATCTTGAATTGATCTTCTTCCTTCACCATTATCTGATTATAGCCTGAATATCCATCTAGCAATGAAAACCTTTCTGAACCAGCTACAACCTGCAATATTTGTTCCATTGATGGAAGCGGATAATGATCTTTGAGTGATGCTCTATTTAGATCGTGAAAGTCCACACACAATCTTATTTCTCCATTTCTCTTTCTTACTGGCACCAAGTTTGCAACCCAACTTGAGTGTTTGATGGGGAAGATGATACTGGCCTCAATGAGCTTGCTTAACTCTTTTCTCATGAGAGGTTTGATATGAGGATTTACTGGCCTTTGCTTTTGCCTGATAGGCTTGGATTCCTGGATCCAACTCAATAGTATGTTGTGCCAACTTTGGGTTGAAACCTCTTAAATCTTTGTAAGTCCAAGCGAAGACATCTGGGAACTCTTGACAAAGCTGAACAAAATCAGATTTCTCTTGTGGAGTACTTACTTTGCCAATTTGCAATGTCTTGCCTTCATCTACTAAAATAGGCTCTGAATCTTCACCCTTTACTTGAATGTTCACTTTCTCCTTCCGGAACTGATCATTCGGGTTGAAGATTGACTCCAAGGTTATGAGGCCTTTTGGTAATTTGTTAGTTCTCAGCTGCACCACTTGGTCACCATACTGCTGCTCTAGCTTGTCTTGATTTCTCATGGAGAACTCAACTTCTTCTTGCAGGAAATTAACAATTTGCTGATCATTCTCGAAGACTTGCCAACTTGTGTTGTTATCCGGAACAGCTGGTCTCACAACCACTTTGATATGAGGCTGAGATTTTTCACTTTTGATATTTTCTACAACATCAAACGCAGCCCCAATTGCTGCTAGCCTGTCAGCTGCTTCATTCCTTTTTCTTGGGATGGAATTGATGCTAAAAGCTTCAAAATCTTCCATAAGATCCCATACCCGATTTTTGTAGCACTTGAGAAGATTATTCTTGACAGCATGCTGCCCCTTAACTTGGTTTACGATCAGCTCACTATCACCAAATACTTGCAAATTCTTGATGCCTTTCTTCTTTGCCCAGTGCAGTCCATGAATTAAGGCTTCATACTCAGCTGTATTGTTTGAGCAAGAAAACTGAAAACGGAAGGTTGAGTAATACTTTATACCTTGCGGTGAAATGAGCATAGCTCCTCCTCCTGCACCTTGTCTACTCCTTGACCCATCAAAGAACAATTTCCATACTTCATTCTTGTCTTTATGATCTAGCTTGGTGATGCTGGGGAGAGGTTGATTCTCTTCATGTAAACAATAAACTCCTAGCTCAGATTCTTCTATTTCTTGATAAGGATCAAAAGCATGCACCTTGCTTGCCCATTCATCAAGAGTCAAATATGGGATGCTTCCAACCTTAGTGTCAGCTTCATCAGTGCTTGGATAATCTTCTTGATCAAACGCTGAACAATTGGTATTGATTTGGCTTGGAGTGTAAGGCTCAATGTGAAAGTTTGCAATAGGTTCAGACCTGATTGTGGCTTTGGTTCCATATCTTGTTCTGAACAACATGTGTGACCAATCCGCCGAAAGATAGCCTCCAATTTTAGTTGTGAAGTCTCTTGACAAGCACAATGCAAAGAGTGGTGGCAGGTCTATGACTGACACATCTTGTAATACTATTACGTTGGGACATGCATGCAGTGTGAGGCTCAAACCTTTGATTACTCCAACCGTTGTCACCGTTTTCCCATCTAATCGCACTACACCCTTTGGAGATGACTTCATATGGAGTCCTAAGCTGATCACTATTTGCTTGGGCATGACCGAGCTACTTGCTCCCGAATCAATCATGCAATTATGCACCAACTTGTCTCCTATGATCAATGAAACATAAAATGGAGGGGCTTCAACATTTTACCTTGCTGTCCTCCATGATTTCCTTCAGTCGGGCAAGCATTTGTGAGTACTTCTCTTGCATTTGGACTCATTGATTTGAAGTTGACCACCCTTCATGGCAGCTTGTAGAAAATCTCTTTGGTCCCGGGAAGGATAGTGATTCCCACATTGATATGTTTACATTTGTCTTTCTTCATCTCGATCAATGATGTTGAATGGAGATGAAGTATCCCTCTCGTTGTCCCTTGGCTCGCACATTCATCCTTGCACATGGGCAGCAACAATCGGCATTTGAGTTGGTTTAGGAGCTGGTTTGGGTGCAATCCTTGCGTGCTTGGGATTGCATTTTGTTTGCCAATAGTTTGTGGAGTGACAGAAGGTCGTGAATTACTTGGGGCCAATGGCTGTTCTTCACCCAAATTTCTCCTCTTTGACCTTGTGTTGGCTGCAACACTTTGAGAGGGTATTTGATTCATACCACAGAAATCTTCAGCCTGCCAATTGACAAGATTAGTTTCATTCGTGAGATGTTCCTTTTGAGGTGCTTCTTGTCGCTGATCCTCTTCGTGGCTGGACTTCATGACCCACCAATGGTTTGCACCATAAGAGCCTGATTTAATGCACCGTTAAAGCACATTGATTGGTTATGTGGCTGAATGCATGGGAAACACCAATCATATTCTTGGGCCATGTTATTTTGGACTGGCACTAATGCTTTAGAAGCAGATACAACATTGGGGTTATAGGGCTGAAATGGTCTATTAGCAGGAGGCCTTACTTGGCTTTGATTTTGATTTGCAGCCTGAGTTGGTGACCTATTTTGTTGGTATGGGGCCTAGCCTGGTACTGTGCTTGAGGTTGATACGGTCTAGCACTTTGAGCTTGTTGTCTTTTGATAGTAACCAGCTCATTTCCCAAATTTTGCAATTGTTTCATGACCTCTTGGAGTTCATTTGAAGTACTAGAGGATGAAGTAGAAGTCTCATTTGAACTTTGATTTCTAGGAGTGGGAATAGGAGCCAAAGTGGGTGCTTGACTAGTGCTTGGATTTTCTAAGTTTGGATACAAGGGCATGGGAGGCCTAGGATCCAGTTTACCAGCTTGAATAAGATAGTTTTGCTCTAATGGCAATGCTATAAGCAGCAGGTAAGGTTGTGCCTCCCATAGATTGAATTAACATAGAAATATCAGAATTCAAAGCCTTAAGATAGTATAGAAAAGCACCTTCTGCTGCTGGCCTTACTGCCACTGGAATCCTCTCCCAAGACCTTTGAAATCTGAAGTTGAAGTCAGTCAGCTACTCGTTGGGAGCTCTCTTGATAGTTGTCAATTGTTCTAGTAGAGACAAATTGTCTCCCTTTTCCCCAAACTACTCATGGAGAACTATGCATAACTGATTCCAATTTGTGATAGAACCAGCTCCAAGGCTCCTAAACCATTGCAATGCCTTCCCTTTGAATGAAGATGCTAGCAATTTGACAGCCACATCCATTTCATTTATCTCATGGATTGCATGACGTTAGCAATGTCTTTGACATGATCACTAGGAGTGGTATGATTTTCTCCAGTGAAAAATGGAATGTTCTTCAACGCTGCAATTGGAACTGGATTCTGTGCATTGAGGGCAAGTGGGCTACTGCCAGTGAAGTTGACAAAGGGATTCGGTGGTTGCGCCATTCTGATTGGCCTGAGAACCCTTGTTGATGCAAGAAAAGGTCTACCAGGTGGAGGTGTAGACAAAGTTCTATTAGGTGGAGATGGAGATCTTTGAGCTCTTCTTCCCCTTCTTTCTCTACCTGGAGATAGGTGTAGATAAACAAACAATCCTTCCTCCCTAGTTCTTGACCTAGTCTGTATTCTTCTCATAAATTTGCCAGGCTTGGACTGCTAAAACCAAGTGGATTATGTCTCTTTTGGAGTCGCCAGATGTGCAATTTCAAAGCTCCTTCAAAGCTGGAACGTGGAACAAGTGCACATCGATCTTGTTGTAATGAAGGTGAAGACCTCTAATGTCCCACCAGGCGTGCCAAAACTATTAGTGCAAAATCACAAAGACTCGGATGTTGATCAGATTTCTAGTTTGATCATACTAGCATCCAATGTGATTGCACAACATGGAATCCTTTCTCCAAGTGTGGGACTTGCAAAAATGAGAAAGGAATCTCCAGAGAAGGCTGGTTCCTATTCCTCTATTCAGATGCACATGAAAAATGCAGAGGGTTTACTCAAAACCTAATCTAATCTTGCCAAGGAGACAGGGTAAGAAGATGCATAAAAATAAACCTAAGCTAACAGAGGTGATGCACCGAGGAATGAAGAACACCTATCTTGCCAATAAACACAAACCATTCAAATGTGATGCAAGATCATGCACATATAACAAAATTTGCAGTGAAAGATCAGGAGGATGCAAATGAACACAGAGAGGGTTGAGAATCATCCACAGACATGCATTACTTGCTCCAAAGATTGATACAATACACTACAAAATGCCAAGAGGCAAGGTTGCATTACAATTTTAAATGGGAGGTTTGAACTCCACAAATTTCCTGCCAAAGAGAAGAAGGGAGGGGCAAAACAGAATGTTCGACCTTTAGAAAGAAAGCCCCTCCTTACAATTTATAGGAAGAATGAGAGAGGGAAGAGAGAGGAAATCCAGATCTACCCCAACCACTTCTAGGTTGCATTTAATTCATCTCATTATGGTGGTAGGTGAGAACCCTAGCAAAAGTGGCGAGCTGTATTTTGCATTTAAGCTGGTTGTTGAAACGTCATTTCTAGCCATTATCACATGCCAGAGGCGTTTTTTAATTTTCTCTCCAAACTAAACCAAAATGCAAGATTGACCCTAGAATCATGTAGAGAATTTCACCAGCTTTCCATTGATATAAAGAACGTGAAAATCTGAGCTCTAGATCGAAAGTTATGGCGATCTGAAGATTTAGGCAAAAAAAAGCCAAAATGGATCGCTGGGAAAATATTTGAATTTTTCCGCGCTCTCGCCACTGGATGACATGTGTGTCGCTCGATTCATCCGTGGGCTCATCCTTTGAAAATTTATTTTTGGGCCCTTCCTTAATTTCTTGCCACTTGGACACGTGGCACTATTTTATTGGCTCGGGCCCGAGAGGGCACACTTTGTCCTTCGAAAATTTGGCATTTTTCACTTTGGGAAAATTTTCCCATTTCTCCCCACGCTCCGCCACTCAAGTGCCACATGGCATGATTTTCACTGACGTGGGCCCTTCCCCGACCATTTCCCTTTTGTTTTTGCCTTTGGAAATTTTTTTTTTTTTTAAAACTTTCCCACCGGCCGATGAGGTGAAGACACGTGGCGAGATTTGATTCATTGGCGGCTCTTTCGGCTTTTTTCATCCCAGTGTCCCTCACGTACTTTTGGCCCTGGATGTCCCAAAGAAAATCTCCTACTTTGGCCTATTTGGGATTCCTTGTCCCTCTTTCGGTGAAGACACGTGCGAGATTCCATTCTCTGGCTCGGGCAAATCTTTTCGCGTCCCTCCCGATACTTTTGGCCCAAATGTCCTGCATTTAAAGTCTCCTTCACCTTAACTAGCTGGTTCGCAACCTCCCAGCATACTTTTGGCCTGGATGTCCTGCATCGCGTGAAACAAGACTTAGAATTTTTTCCCTACTTTGGCCGATTCTGGATTTTCATGCCCGCCGTGGGACGTCCCAACCATGCCAAATGCTAGGCAATTGATCGCCTAAGCGGATTTTCGGCCGATTCGTGCCCCGACGTCCCAACTGTCCCAAGGACCGCCTAGGACAAGACTTAGCCGATTTTCTCCATTTTTTCGGCCTCAAGTTTGATATGACGAACCTCGGTTCAACCCCCGACCCGAGCCCTTCGTGACCCGAAATGCCTCAAAACAAATCCCGCAACCATATTTTTGCATTTTTTCCATTCTTTCTAACTTGGGATTTCTTCTTGGATGGGAGAGTTATAAAAGGCCGAGGAGACCTCAAAAACATGATTTTGGGCTTTGAATCGATATACTTGCTTGGGACTGAATAATGTGGTGCATGTTAAGAAGCTTGCATTGTTGCATGCTTTTTGTTTGGGAAATTTTGATTGATTTCTTGGAAAAAACTATTGTTTGGAACTTAGGAAACTTTGTCATGAAGAGGTAAGATCTTGTCTCTTAAAATGATCTTCTTTTATAAATGTAAATGTTAATGTGTGATTTTTTTACATGTTTGTGGGCTGTTGGGTAGATGGCCTAGGGATGGTGTAAGAGAAGACTATGGGGTTTATTTTGTGGGGGAGGAACAAGTGTGTTTTATGGAGGTATAAGGGTGGAGATAATTGGGATTTGGGTTTCACTTAACAAAGAAATAGATTATATTTATTTACTTGTTATGGGGTTCCATAAGAGGTTGGGACGCATAAGGAAATGTGGGGAATAAGGGGTACTGGGAGGCATAAGGTATTTAGAGGCTCTGATATACTATATTTTGGCAATTTGAAATTCAAGTGGTGATACCCATTTCCCATTGGGAGGCATAAGCAAAGCATCCCCATAGTTTCTTTCTCCTTTTCTTGCTGCTTGATGAATCCTAACTAGTATTTGTCATGTTTTAATGTAGTTGTAAACTACATTGTATTTTGGATTGTCTTTATTATGAAAATACTGCTTTGTGTGTTTGTGGAAGCCTGTTGTTGCCATGAGTTGGATCACATCTTTATTGCATTTTGGTTGGGGCTCAAGGGCCAATGAAGAAGGATGGCTTCTCCTCTTCATTGGATGTCTTGGTTGGGTGGAGAGCGTTTCCTTTCCCCTACTCTTGTTGTGATCACAATTTGGAAGAATGAGAAATATGCATGTTGTTGTTTTGGAGCTGAGATAAAGATAGTTTGACAGTCCCTTATGAAATGAAATATTATTGTAACCTTTCCCACTTGAAGTGGATGAACTTGTATATGTTTTGTAATGGAAAGATGTTGTATTGGTTATGAAAGTGTAAATTGAAATGTGAAAGAGACATACTCTGCTTTGTTCTTTTGAAAGCAAGAAATTGTGTTCTGTATGATGAAATTGAGGAATGAAAGAAGAAAAGTTGTAAAGTTGTATTTGAAATCAATAAAGGATTGCACTACCTTCCTCAAATTGCATCATTGTATTGAATTTAATCATCTAAATGTGAGTTGTAATCTCTGATTGAAAGAAAGAAAAGCGTATGAAGAAGTGTAATACTCTTGTCTTTTGAAATATGTGAAAATTGGAAATCAAAAATGTATTTTAGCTTTTGAATAGTTGAATTGAATCAACTAAATGTATTATATTAGAATTGGAATGTATTATAATACTTGGAAGAAGAAAATGGCAAATAAACCCTTTAAAATTTGATCTCTATTTTGTATTTTCAAACTGGCAATTTATTTAATCCAAAATGCACAGACCAAACCTGCAATCAAGAAATAATAATGAAACATTAAAATTGAACATGCCAGGATATAAATGAGTTCAATTAGACAAAAATAATGAAAATAATTCTTTCAAAACTTGGCATAACCGAGTCCAAAGGTTTTATATTCGTTTCTTTGTCAAAGTTGTAAAATTTTAAATTGAAACTCAATCTAATAGATCTATCCCACAAACTTATCATATAACCACCTAAGAACAATTATCCATGTCTATTTGACATGTTGAGAGAGGAAGAAGATGAAATTGAACAAATTTTATAATTTAATTTTTACCAGTTTGCACTGTAAAAGCCTACAGATCATTTTCTCGAAATTGACCCCTTAAAATTTATCAAAATCCAAATTTAATGATTCTTAAGTATAGAGGACATCGATATATTTCTAGAAAGTCCTTGTTTTTTTAAAAATGAGCTCTCTATAAAAATTTATGGCCTTTTGAAGTTTTTTCTTTCACTTGGTGTTAAAAAATAAATTGTGAAAAATTTCCTTGGTGAGCCCGTGGCCCAAATTTTTCCCTTAGCGCTTCAGAAAATATTTGGCAAAATTTTCCTAATTTTCCCTGCCAACCCATAGCCAATCAGAGGCTTCCACGTGGCACCACAAGGCATTCTGGAGAGGTGGACCACTTTTTAAGCTTAGAGCTTCAAAAACAATTGGGAAAAGTTTCTAATTTTACCTACTTCCCGCCCGCCAAAAGCCAATCAGAGGATTCCACGTGGCATGGACGAGGTGTTGGCGGAGGGGCTTATCTTTTTTTTACTTAGCACTTCAAAAAAAAATTGGGGAAAATTTTCTAAATTTTCTTTGCCGCTCTTGCTACGCCCATATCCAATCGTGAGCTGCCACATGGCGTTATTATTTTTTCCTTTTTCTCTTTTTGTTTTCAAAAATTTTGGGGAAAATTTTCTAAATTTTCTTTTCCACCCCGCAACCAATTAGGAGTTGCCACATGGAATAGTGAGGTGTCGGTGCGGAGGCACGGGTGAATTTTCACCCCAAGGCCAGCCAACCCATAACTTGAGAAATATGAGGAGTTAAGAGGACTTATTTATATCAATGGAAAGGTGAGGAAAAATCCTATCCAATGGGAATGATTTAGGAAAATTTGAATGCATTAAGTTTGAGAAACATCAAGTTTAATCTTTAATCCTATTAGAGAGTGCGTATGATGAGAAATTACCCTCTAAACACAATTGAATCTTCGAAACCTAAATTTTTACCTTACAAAATGTAATAATTGTTAATAAAATAAAAGTATATTCTAGTGGGTTAGAATTGTTCTGGAACTTGTTAGTGAAAATGTTATCTTGTAACCTAATTGTAGATTGTTTTAATTCAAAAAATATATCCCATAATTTTCCTAACTAATCTTAGGTTGTTCTTGGGACTCAAGTGGGTTATTTTAGAGGGAGTTACACTTGGTATCAGAGAAATGCTTCAAAATCTTGGGCCATTGGGAATACTAGAAAACTTGAGACATGAACCTTAAACCTAGCACACTTTTAAATCTAGAAAACAAATTAGTTTAGAAATTACATATTTTAGTAAACATGGAAACTGAATAAAACTTAGAAAGATGAACTAACTCTCGCCTTGGTTTGTGCAGGAGGTGCAGACAGGATGAGGGGTCTTTTCACATAGACCTAGACTTACCACCACCAGATCATGTTGTAGCAGCCATCCTACCCCAAATTTTGTAGACTCTTCAGGATGTTAATGTCACTCTACGTGAAGGATCAGTAGGAGGACATGCAGCCAGACATGATAGAGTCACTTCCATTGAGGGTCATGTATCTCCTCGACCTAGCAAGGAGCATGGAGGAGAGAAATTTCCATGTAGAGTTAGCTAGAGTTGAGTCACCATAGAGGGGACAGGGTGACCGAGTTTCAGGACATAAGGAGATATCTTGATCCTTAGGCTTAGGGATGAGCATACGAAGAGGCATAGAGGCCGTTAGACCACGATTGCCAGATCACATTTGAGAGATCTTAAAGCTTTGGCCATCACATTATTCTGGTGACATAGGTGGATTTCAGGTAGAGGCCTAGTTGGTGAGCTTGAGTGGATGCTTCAAGCTCTTTCCTTGTTCTAGCAACACAAAATCTCGTGTTGTGATCCATCTATTGAGGGATGGAGCTAGTTTCGGTGGTGGATAGAGGAGTAGAAGCTCCATGTTGATTCTGAGACAATTACCTGGGATCTCTTTGAGGAGTGTTTTAGGAGAGATACTTGTCACGGAGGTTCATACAACAAGATAGATGAGTTCCATGACCTCTGACAAGCATCTCTTACAATGGCTGAGTATGAGAGTATATTTTTGGATCTACTCTAGTATGTTGATTACATGTAGGATGAGTAGGTGCAGATTCATAGGTTCATCCGAGGCATGAATCTAGACATTGGAGGTGCAGTGTGGATCCATTGTCCATAGACATTAGCTGAGGCTATCGAGAAGGCCTATATAGCAAATGAGACTCGGGGAAAGACCTAGTAGGCTAGAGACTCGAGTCCAGAGCCACATATAGCAGATGTAGGACAACAGATTGAGGGGTCAGTACCTCTTCCTCATGGTGGATTGGGTTCAACACAGGAATGTTTTATACCACAATAAGCAGCAGCAATAGTCCCACCCACCTTATAGTCCTCCACAAGGATTTTATGCATAGAGAGGTCGGAGTATGGGGCCTCCTCCTAGGGGTCCCATTAGGACATAGGGTGCGTGGAGAGCTCACTTAACAAGATCTCATCAGCATAGAGACCTTGGCATACCACATCCAGATCATCGGGATCCACACCTCGGACCTTGCAGTACCCAATGGACCTACTACATGGGGGAGAGGATCATACGGTTGTTTTGGTTATGGTGTTACTTTACATTTTTAGAGAGACTACCCACATAACCCTAATAATAAGGGTAAGACACATATCTTAGAGCCTATTGTTGGTGATATGGGGCGCAAAGTCATAGGATATATGCAGTAGTCGAGAACCGCTAGGAAGAGCATCAGAGTACAATTATTGAGACTACAAGTAACATTGGTGGTATTCCTACCTCCATTCTATTTGATTTTGGTTCTTCTGATTCTTTTATTGCACCATCTTTAGTTGAGAAATGTAGGCTGGTGGCAGTTAGGAAGGTCATAGTTGGGATGTTGAGATGGCTTTTGGAGCCAAGATCTCTATAGACTCCTTAGTTAAGGAGTGTGTGGTGGATTTGGGACCTTTCACCACTACCTCGGATCTCTGTATCCTTCCTTTGGGCTCATATGGAGTCATCTTGGGTATGGATTGGTTTTCTACACATAGGGCCAAGATGGATTATTACCATAATATTATATCTTGTGTAGATGATTTGGGAGTTGAGTCGGTGATTTTATGGGTCAAGAGACCCATTTCTATTCACACCATCTCTGCTATGTAGCTTAAGCGGTGTGTGTGATAGGGTTGTCAGATGTATGCTATTACAATCAGTGATAGATCGAGAAGATGGGTCCAATGGACCATCACTAGATGATCACCCCATCTTGAGAGAGTTTGTGGATGTCTTTCTAGGGGAGCTATCAAGGTTACCACCCCCACGTGAGATTGATTTTCATATAGATCTGGTTTTGGGAGAAGAGCCCTATCGCATGAGAACCTTATTGGATGACCACCCTAGACCTCTATGAGCTCAAGTTGTAGCTTGAGGGAATTTTGGAGAAGAGCCTTATCCGTCCTAGGGTATCCCCTTGGGGTGCACCAATGATTTTTGTCAAGAAGAAGGATGGATCCTTGTGGTTTTGTATTGATTACCACTATTTGAACAAAATAATGATCAATAATCATTATCCTTTCTATGCATTGATTATTTGTTTGATCGGATGAAGGAGACACAAATTTCTCTTAGATAGACCTTAAGTCAGGTTATCATCAATTGATGATTCCAAAGGAGGACATTCATAAGACCGCCTTCCATATGAGATATGGCCACTATGAGTTCATAGAGGTGCCTTTTGGTTTGATAAATTCCCCGTAGTGTTTATGAGTTTGATGAATGGGGTATTTAGGACCTTCTTAGATCAATTCATACTCATCTTCCTTGATGACATTTTGATTTAGTCACGTACACAAGAGGAGCACGAGGGGCACCTTCGCCAGGTTCTTCAGTGTCTTCGGGAGTAGAAACTCTACATGAACTTGGAGAAGTGTGCATTCTTTTAGATGGAGCTGTAGTATTTGGGTCATATCATTTATGGGGAAGCTATCATCGTCATCAATCCTTCTAAGATTAGAGCTATCATGGATTGGCCAACACAACTACATGGTCGAGGTGTATAGCTTCATAGGATTAGCAAGTTACTACAAGATATTTGTTCAGGAATTTTCTCAGATTGCACACCCCATCACTTCCCTTCAGAGGAAAGGGAAGAAGTTTGTTTGGTCAGATAGGTGTGAGTAGGCCTTTAGTACATTGAAGGAAAGTCTCACTACAACACCAATTCTTGTAGTTCCGGATCCACAAGGTGAGTTTTTTGTTTACATGGATGCTTCTTTATCGGGGCTTCGAGGCGTGTTAATGTAGGAGGGTAAAGTAGTGGCTTTCGAATCTCACAAGCTCAAAGATTACAAGATTAATTATCCAACTCATGATCTTGAGCTTGTGGAATTTATGCATGCTTTGGTTTGATGGAGGAACTTTCTTCTTGGTCAGAGATTCACACTCAAGACAGATCACCTGAGTCTTTGCTACCTCTTCATGTAGCCTAATATCTATGCTTCGTCAATGACATTGGATGGAGTTGCTTTGTGAGTATGATATGGAGATAGATCATGTGAAGGGAAAGGAGAATGTGGTTGCATATGCTCTTAGTAGATGGAGACATATTGCTATTGCCACCTCAGTGAGCACAGATTTGTGGAGTAGGATTCTTCAATAGCTTCCTCTTGACAACTTCTATATTTCAATTCAAGAAGATATTGAGTCTCGACGACCCTCGAGGAATTTTGATGGTTTCTCACTAGAGGTAGATGCCTTTCTCAGGCACGAGAGGCCGGATTTATGTTGCTAGAGATGGAGGCTTAAAGCGGGACATCTTGGTGGAGGCACATCATGTACCCTATTCATCCCATCCCAGGATGAAGAAGATGCATGCCACCTTGAGACATTTGTATCATTAGAGATGACTTCGTAGAGACATGGCCCAGTTTGTGTCATGATGTTTAGAGTGCCAGAAAGTAAAGGTGAGCATCAACATCCACTGGCCTTCTCTTTCCTCATCTATACTGGAGTAGAAATGGGACACCATTTCCATGGACTTCATTGTTGGGCTACCGACGTTGAGATATCACCACGATGCCATCAAGGTCACAGGTTGATAAATTGACAAAAGTGGCTCACTTTTCTCCGGTGAAGACCACTTATATACCTAGTGCAACAGCACGGGTATATTTGGATGAGATTGTTAGATTGCATAGGATTCCACGGAAGATTATTTGTGACAACGATCCTTTGTATACTTCCCATTTCTAGACTACCATGCAGCATGCCCTCGGGATGAAGATCAATTTCATCACAACATATCACCCCGAGACAAAGTGGGAAGACTAAGTTGGTGAATCATATTTTTAGGACATGCTCAGGATATATGTGATGGATCAATAGTCTAGATGGGAGGAGTACCTACACTTGGTGGAGTTTTCCTACAATAATAGTTTCCGAGTTCTTTAGGAATGGCTCCTTTTCATGCCTTGTATGGAAGAGAGTGCAGGACACTTCTTAACTAGGACATGCTAGAGGATAGGGTTTTTCTTTACAGAGCATGTGGTTTTGATCGAGACGAGACTATAGGAGGCATAGGATAGGCGGGAAGAAGTAAGCAAATCAGTATAAGATTGACTATAGTTTTGATGTGGGTATGAAGGTGTTCCTTCGTGTCACACCACATAATATACTTATCCATTATGGAAAAGGTTCTAAGTTAGCTCCTAAATTCATGGGTCCTTTTGAAATCTTGGAGAGTATCGGCCCTTTGGCCTACTACCTAGCTTGTCTCACGTACATGATGTGTTTCATGTTTCATTTCTTACGAGATATGTTATAGATCCTTCTCATGTGTTAGATTGGACATCATTGTAGAGTGCATGATCATGGGCAAGTGATGGTGGAGCCTGTTCACATCCAAGATCGTAGGACCTTAGGCCTTTGGGGTACAAAGGTTGATCAAGTCCGGGTGTAGTAGGACATATATGATGATACTACTTTGTTAGGAGTTTAGTTTCCACATTTGTTCCAGTGACTTGTAGGACGAATTCGAGTCTAAGGGGAGGGGATGTAGTGACCACTTCCTTTGACACCTTTGATGCTAATCATGATATCAATGTTGATTATATTATGGACATGATTATGGAACTTATTATAGTATGATGATATATTTTAGATCATGGATTATTTTGACTTGATTCAGTTATTATGCATGATGATTATTAGAGATATTTTATGTTTTGATGAGGATTTATTGCTTGACATGGTTATATTATGCATGATTTTGGACTTGTGATATTTGGATATTGTGAGTAGATCCGAAATGGAAATTATTGAATAATGATATAGTTGTTGACAAAACTATAATTATGTTGTTAGATTGCTTTGATGTTGTGATTTATATATCTAAATGATTTTGGGAATTATATTTACATTATTCTAGATGTTTTGATATGGCCATGAGGCCAAATGAGATATTTGTGTTTTGCAGGTTAAAATATCACAAAAACATCGAGGGCTTGGAGACTAATGACATTGCAATTTTAGATGAATTCAACAAGGTCACCATGGAAACTAGTATTTGTTTGTGTGTGTTTGTGTGTGTTAGGGATTCCCATGGGGGAATCACCTTTAAATGTGACCAAGGGGTTTTATGTATTTCTTTTATTTTGGTCCCTTTGTTTATGTTTGCATGTGTTTATTTTGTGGTGCTTTTACCCCTTTCTTTATTCATTAAATGGTGTGTAATATTGTGATTAATCATGTTGTTAAGTTAATTAATTAAAATATGTCATAAGAAAGTAATTAATAGATTTGTTTGCCTTGAATTAAAGTGTTGTAAGAGATGTGTAAGTGATGTGTAAGTTAACTTTTGAGTGTGAAACACTCCACCTTCTTGGAAATTCGAAATTTTCCTTGGGGGCTTATTTTGGAGGCTTGTGGGACAACTTAAACTTGTCCCATACCTCTTAAATTTAATTACCAACTATACCTATGGTTGGAGAATTGAGATTAGACTTTTATAATGCTTTTTGAGAAGGAAAATTGTAGGTTTTAATTGCACTTTTGTTACATGATTTAATTTCAGTCCTTTGGGGTGTGGGTTGGATTTGAGTGTGTAATTAAACCATCATGTTTTCACCCACCTATTTATTATGCATTGGAGAATGAAGTTGACTTTTGGGGTTGGGGTTGAGGATGTGTGATGTGGTATAATACATGGGCCCACCTCATCCTCTTCACTTCCCTCTTCTATAAAATTTGTATTCCTTGCCTTGCTTTGGGTTGCTCAACTTGGGAGACTTTATTTTTGGGAGAATTTCTTGTTGTTTTGGGGCTCTTGATTTTGAAGAAGGTTGAAGATTGTTTCATGCTTGATGTTTGGGGAATTTTGGATTGATTGCTTGGAAACAAATATTGTTTGGAACTTGGTAAACTCCATCATGGAGATGTAAGAGCTTGGCTCTTGAAATGCTCTTCTTTTATGAATGTAAATGTTAATGTGTCAATTTTTTTACATGTTTTTGGGTTGTTGGGTAGATGGCCTAGGGATGGTGTAGGAGAAGAATATGGGGTTTATTTTGTTGGAGGCACAAGTTTGTTTTAGGGAGGTATAAGGGTGAAGGGAGTTGGGATTTGGGTTCCATTACAAAGAAATAGTTTACATTTCTTTACTTGTTATGTGGTGCCATAAGAAGTTTGGGAGGCATAAGGAAATGCAAGGAATAAGGGGTACTTTGGGAAGGCATAAGAAATATCAGGTAATACTATATTTTGGTGGTTTAAAATTCAAGTGGTGATATTAATTTCCCCATTGGGAGGCATACGTAGCATCCCCCATAGTTTCTTTCTCCTTTGGCTTGCTTGATGAAGCCTCGTAATGTTTTTATGTTTTAATGTAGTTGTAAGCCACATTTTGTTTAGACTATGTATTTATTGTGAAAATACTACATGTGCATTTGTGGAATCCTGTTATTGTCATGAGTTGGATCACATATTTTATTATATTTTGGTTGGGGTTCGGGGACAATGAAGAAGGATGGCTTCTCCTCTTCATTGGATGTATTTGTTGGGTGGAGAGTGTTTACTTTCCCTACTCTTGTTGTGATCACAATTTTGGAAGAATGAGAAATATGCATGTTGTTGTTATGGAGCTGAGATAAAGATAGTTTGACAGTCCCTTCTGAAATGAAATCTTATTGTAACCTTTCCATCTTGAAGTGGATGAACTTGTATATTTTGTAATAGAAAAATGTTGTATTGGTTATGAAATTGTAAATTGAAATGTGAAAGAGACATACTACTGCTCTGTTCTTTTGAAATAAAGAAATTGTGTTCTATATGAGGAAATTGAGGAATGAAAAAGAAAAGTTGTAAATTTTTTTTTCAAATTAATAAATTATTGTAGTACCTTCCTTAAATTGCATTATTGTATTGACTTTAATCATCTAAATGAGAGTTCTAATCTTTGATTGAAAGAAAGAAAAGTGTATGAAGAAGTGTAATACTCTATCTTTCAAAAATGTGAAAATTGGAAATCAAAAATGTATTTTAGCTTTTAAATAGTTGAATTGAATCAACTAAATGTATTAGATTAGAATTGGAACGTATTATAATACTTGGAAGAAGAAAATGGCAAATAAACCCTTTAAAATTGATCTTTGTTTTGTATTTTCAAACTGGCAATTTATTTAATCCAAAATGCACAGACCGAACCTACAATCAAGAAATAATAATGAAACATTAAAATTGAACATGCTAGGATATAAATGAGTTCAATTAGACAAAAATACTTAAAAGAAATCTTTCAAAACCTGGCAAAACTAAGTTCAAAGCTTTCACAGTTATTTTGTTGTCAAAGTTGTAAAATTTCAAATTGGAACTCAATCAAATAGATCTACCTCACAAACTTATCCTAAAACCACCTAAGAACAATTATCCATGTCTATTTGACATGTTGAGAGAGGAAGAAGATCAAATTGAACAAATTTTATAATTTAATTTTTACCAGTTTGCACTGTAAAAGCCTGCAGATCGTTTTCTCAAAATTGACCCCTTAAAATTTATCAAAATCAAAATTTAATGATTCCTGAGTATAGAGGACATTGAGAGATTTCTAGAAATTCCTCATTTTCCCAAAAATGAGCTCTCTATCAAAATTTATTGCTTTCTGAAGTTTTTTCCTTCACATAGCGTCAAAAAATAATTTTTGAAAAAATTCCTTGGCGGGCCCACGGGCCTGAATTTTTCCCTTGGCACTTTGGAAAAATTTTGGCAAAATTTTCCTAATTTTAAACACCACCCTACCAACCCATAGCCAATCATAGCATGCCACGTGGCACCACAAGGTGTTGGCGAGATGGAAGGACCCCTTCTTAAAGCTTAACGCTACAAAAAAATTTGAGAAAAGTATCCTTGTTTTTCCTGCCGACTCGCTTGCCCATAACCAATCGAGGCTGCCACGTGGCGCATGAGATAAGGCGTTAGCAGAGGGTGGATATTTTTTTACTTAGCGCTTAAAAAATTGAAGAAAATTTTCTAAATTTTTTACGTCGGCCATTGCCCAATCGGGAGCTGCCATGTGGTGTCGTGAGGCATCACCGAGGAGAGGGTTCCTTTTTCCTCTTTTTATTTTGAGAAAAATTTGGGGAAAAATTCTAAATTTTCTCCGCTGCCCCGCAACCAATCAAGAGCTGCCATGTGGCATCATGAGGCGTCGGTGGAGGCATGGGTGAATTTTCCCCATTTTACCAAGTTGGGGCGTTAAAACATTTTCATCCTGGTTGTCCCGCTTTCCCCGCATTGGCTTAGAAGGCGCCATGTGTCCCTTACAGACTTGTGGACTCATGCAAGTGCAATGTTGGCTTTTCACCGTGCACGAGAAATTTTAGAAAAGGTATCCCCCTGACCTGAATCCTCCTCTGAGAAATATTTCTTCCTTGGGCCTCGAAGACCCACCCTTGGGGCAAATTTTCTCCCCAGGCCCAAAGGCACGCTCTAGGGGAAAATTTTCACCCAAGGCCTACCACCCATAACTTTAAATATGAGGAGTTAGGAGGACTTCTTTA